>PVLD010022245.1:0-29684 GCA_004027595.1 Dinomys branickii | reverse complement strand
GGGCTGAGGTGGAGAGAGAGGGGCAGAGGCCGGGAGAGGCTGCGAGTGCGGTGGCCTGGGGACCTACCTGCCCGCGCAGTCACACTGCCTCCTGAAAACCTCCTACTCATGCGGGGCTGCCATGCAGAAGGACACTGGTCCAGAATTAGGGTTTTGTTATGGAAGTGAGTAGCCTCTGATGTGAAGACCGGTTCTGGCCAGGTGTGTGCAGGGAGGAAGAGCAGCACAGTCTAGAGCTGCCTCCACTCCTGATGGGAGGAGAGGGGTCTTCAGGGGAATCTGCCCCTGGGCCCCACAGTCCATTTAGACCCTAACACAAGGGCCATTCTAAGCTTTGATTGTAGTGATTATAGAACTGCGGTTCTAACAGGGCCCTTTAGAAACAAACCACACCCCCTTTCTAAATCCGCACAGGGAAGTCCTAACTCCCCAGTACCTGGGTGTGACCGAACTTGGAGACAAGGTCTTTGCAGAGGTAATTAAGTGAGGGCATTATGGTGGGCACTGGCCTGACTCTACTGATATCTTTTGTGGAGGAGCAGGTTTGGGCACAGACCGTGCAGAGGGGAGAACCCGAGGAGGTGCAGGGAGAAGGCGGCGTTGGTCTTGCAGGAATTGCACTGAGGCTGGTGCTTCCACATATGGGAAGAGACAGCAATCAAGGGCACACAGAGAACACATAGACTAGTTAGAATTAAAGCTTATCCATCAAAGATGGATCTTTATTATTGAAGTTTAGACAAACATTCAGAGAAAGTCTAAAAATTGGCTTAATTATGAAAAACCATTTAAAGATATAAAAATGCTTGTTTTGCCTGTATTTCTACATTACACTGAAAATTACAACAATGAAGTCCCTCATAAATTTTAATGTACCACAGAAATATACACTGAAGATTAATCTTTTATAATGTCAGGTAATCTAATCATTTTATATAGTAATAATAAAATTTAAATTCTGCTAAGTTTCCTCTCACAAAGAAAATTAAGAATATCCTTTATTATGTTTAAACAACTTACATTATTAAAATTATTTCAAGGAGTCCACTGGAATGAGATAAAATACTTTGACAAGCTGATTCAGAAGTAAAGGTTCCTTTTGCAGCTGTTCTGCTGCCTAGAAACATGGCCCTTTGGCCTGTACACAGTCCCTTGCCTGCTTCACACACCCACTGAAGACCATGCAAGAGGAAGCTGTGTTGATAATAAACCACTGAAAATGACCCACAGCAGCGGAGGAGCCTGTGCCCCTGCTGACTCTCCTGTGCCTCTACAGAAAGCAGGGGCTGGCCTGACCCTGTGGCCGAGGGCCCCCGAATAGCCCGCATTCCCAGGTCACACGGGTGCTGGAAGGGCGTCAGCATCCATGTGGAGGGGCTGTCAGCAGCCGAGCGTCAGGTCTGAGCACAGCAAGACAGTCTTAGCACAAAGGGAGCCGAGAGGGAAGGTTTTTTTAAAGTAGAGAAGTGTTTACACTGGGTACTTTTTTCTGCCGATAATTATGTCTGTTTATCATATCTAGATATGTGCTTATTTCTGGGTAAGTGCCTGGGCTGATCAGAGCCCTGGGTACCTGTGGAGGAAAGGGCAGGGAATAAAGAAAAGAGACAGCATTCAAGGTAAAAGCGGCGGGGAGGAACCTGCCTGTAGTGGACAGCACAGGCATCTCCATGGTCGGCCCACCTTGACTAGCAAGCCAGATGCACAGGAGAAGGGCTGTGTACTCTTCCTGGAATGGTGACCCTGGGAGACAGGGAGGAATTACTGGGGACCGGGCTATGCCCGGATGCCTGCATTCCTTACATTGTCCTCAGAAGATGTTATCTGGCTTCACAGCTATGCAGCCAGGAAGCGGGGCCTTCCTCACACTTCTCCATTCCTACAGCTGGTCACACTGGCCTCAAGACCACCAGACCCTAGTCACACAGCCTGGTCCCCAGCATAGTAAAACATTATTTCACATCCCTGGTCCCCAATGGGTAAGCGCCCAAGAATAAACACAGTAAATTCTAATTTGGCCAGATAAGCCTGGAAGGAAGCACCACAGCTGAAAACAGGATGGGCAGTTAGCATGAACAAGGGGGCTGTGGCAGGCACAGGTCAGAGCGGCTGAGTAGAAGATGGCCCAGGCAGCCAACAGGAGCCCAGAAGAGAGGCAAGCACACACTGTCCGTGAAAACAGAACTACCCGATCTGCGAAAGCGAAGGCTCTCCATTACAAATGCAGTCTCTAGACTCAAAACGCACAATCGAGAATGTAAACACTTTAACAGTGATAATAGGTTGGATCAAAATACCCTAGTGACAAGCCAATAGGGTAGGTTCTGACAGCCACGGAAAGTTAACACATCATTCCTACAAAAGATACCGAGTTGGAAAGGTAAAAATTCCTAAGAAAGAGACCACAGACTTGATGTTTTAGAATAAGCTTAACTGACTGTGCAATAAAAATTTTATAATTACTGCTTCTATGTTTATCAGCTGTTTAACGTGTTTCAAAACTGTAGGAGAGTCATGCATACTAAATTTATACTCATGATTTTAAATTTCCCAGAAAATTTACTTAGTGAATTTTGAAATTAATGTTTCAGTGCTCAAGAAAAATTAGGTCCCTAAATTATATTTTTTCTTCATTTAATGAAGTGAACATTAAACGAAGTATCTATAATTTTGAGTAATCTTTATGTCTATAAGCCCTTAAGACAAAGAATTAATTGCATTATAAATACATAATGGAGAAAAGAAAAATCTATAATAATGGACTACTGCTAGAATCCAAAGAAAGAAGTGATTTTATTTATTTGGTACCAGGAATTGAACTCAGGACCACGTGCTCGCCAGGCAGGCGCTGTGCTGCTGAGCTGTATCCCTGGCCCAGTAAGTGGTCTTAGAAGTACACACAAAGGCAGGCCTTGCGTTATCGATTCCTTCCAGACATGGTAACTTGCCTGGTTTTAAAGACGAATGAACCACAGCTTGGCGGGAATTCCCTTTCCACACTCACCACGTGGATGGCAGCACGTGACCTGGGATTGCACGACGCAGCTGTGTTGGAGGCACGTGTCCCCAAGCGGGAGAGAGGTGCAAGATGCTGGGTTGAGGGAAAAGGGAGATGCAAAGGTCAGAGCTTCAGGAAAGTTGTCCTACGGCCATCACCCAATCTAGGAAAACCACGGAGTTGTAGGGAAGCTTCTCAGGCTAAAAGCACCAGTCAGCACCTTGTGCAGGAGGATAAACACAAAAGTGGTATTAGGAGAATCATGATTTTGGCAAACCATTCCCAATGATAATGAACATTCAACATTCTTAGCGCAGCTGGGGTGAAAATAACAGGAGAAAACGAGCGGAGTTGATCTGCTCTGCTTGCTTTAAGAGCGCTGCCTTCCCGGCTCCTGCTTCTGGACGAAGGGAACGAGGATCTAGGACCCATTTAAAAAAGATGAGAAGGCAGCAGAAACATTTCTGGGAATGTCAAATATTCTGTTTGCAAAATTACGCTCCTCATTAGCCCATCTGTCTGTCTCCAGGGAATGCTGGTGTCGCACGGCCCAAACTGGTCCTCCAGGAGTAACCTGCCAGCCAGCAGTGGACACCCTGGCCCTCGCTGCCCACGGTCACCGGGCCGCGCTCGAGGGCATCGTGGGGCGCTGTCGAGTCACGGCCTTCGCCTCATCTCCTCATCCCAGTCAAAATCCAAAGCGTCGTCCTCCAGCTCCGGCAGCGTGAAGAGAGAGTTCCCGGGCAGGAGCGGGCCCTCGGCGGAGGCCTGCCGCTGGAAGGACCTCCGTGGGCAGCCCAGGCCTGGCGCTGAGGTCTCGGGGGGCGGCCCGCGGGCGCCGCAGGGGTGGTGCTGCCCCCTGCGAGGGGCCGCGGACTCCGGCTCCAGCGGGGTGAAGGAGAACCTCGCCAAGGCGGCCCGAGCGCCGGCGCGCACCTCTCGGCCCGGCTCTCCGGGAGGACCTGCTGCGCCCGCCCGGGCCCCGCGCCCCTGCTCCTCTCCGCGCCCATCTCCCTGGCGCAGCTGCCGCGGCCCCTGCTTTGTCTCGCCTTGGGGCTGAGCGAAGCCCGTTCCCGCCGAAGCGGACGTCAGCCCCTCGGGGTCCGTCGCGCACGCCGCGGCTTCTCTCCCGGAGCCCCGCCGGGGAGCCTCCGTGCCGGGACCTGCTGCTTCAGCGGGGCCCTCGGGGGCGCGGGGCAGCTTTGACTTCGGCTTGAAAGTAAACTTGGCCAGCTTGGCCGTGGGGGGCCCCGGGGCCCCAGCGCTCTCCGGAGACTGGGGTCTCTTTCTGACGGGCACTTCTCCTGGGCCGTGCACAGGAGGCGACTGCGGAGTGGACGGGGCCGGAGGCTGGGCCGGGGCCCGGCTGGCGCGCCTCTTCAGTCCCGGGGCGCCCTCCTGTCGCTGCCTGTGCCGCCCGCCAGGGACAGGGGGAGTCCGGGCCGAGCCTGCCTCCTCCTCCAGCGCTTCAGACCTGGGTGCTCCCTGTTCTGCCCCTCTGTCCTCAACACCGGGCGGCTGCAGGAGCGCAGGGGCGGCTTCTGGTGATGGGAGCTGACCGGTGGCTGAAGGGCTTCGATGGCCTGGCCGGCGCTTTGCTTTGTCGGAGATTTCCCAGGCCGCATTTTCCTCAGCTGGCTGGGGGCCAGGAGAGGCAAGGGCAGCGTTTGTAGGTCCTGTCTGCTCAGTGGCCATGAGGTCATCCCTGTCCCAGCCATCGTCTTTGGGGTCTCTGTGGCCGGCTGAATGTTCTCTTCTCATGGGGCCACTGGGCCCGGGATCGGGCAGGGGGTCCAGAGCTGGGCTTTCCAAGGGCCCACCTCCAGGCGCCAGGGCATGCAGGCTACCGCTCAGTTCCTGCTGTGTCGAAGTCCTCAGCTTCAATCTGTCCCGCAGGTCATCTCCGGGGGACCCTGGTGTGATCTCTGCCTCCTCCTCCAGCACTTGAGGTTGGGACGGACGTACAACCTGACTCTGCAACCTGGCACAGACAGAGAAGGAAAATGTGACCAAGGGGAGCAGAATCTGCCACAATTTTCCACCTGCTTAGTGCCTAGGATGCCATCTGGATGCTCTAAGTCGATCACCCCAAGGGAACACCGTAGTGCTTCCCAGCGCAGCCCAGGGAATGCCCCTTTCAGGAACAGCAGTACAGGATGCGGTGCTCTGACAGGCACTCCGAGCTGTGCTGCGACTGGTGCGGAAGAAAGGAGGGAAAGCCGTTTGCTCAGACTGAGGTCAGTGTGGGCAGGCTGTGGCTCATGTTGCCGGGAAGCTGCAGTGCTGGCTGCCAGCAGCATGTGTACAGATCAGAACCAAGGTGGGAGACTGCAGTTATGACTGTGCATCCCTGCCTGGAAGGTACTGGACTCAGTGCATGTGAGTCACTTCCTCTGGAGCGTGGTCCAGTGTCTGGGCCGCTCTGCATTCACCTTCACGGTGGGCACCCAGGCAGCCGGATGTCCTCTCCCGCAAAGCCCGGTCACCTGATAGAGTCCAAACCTCTTTCCTCGCTGAGTGAGGGGTCTGCCCAGCAGCACTCATCCTCACTACATGCATGAGCAGAAAGACCATGCTCTAACAGGCAGGAGCTCCCCACAGCTTGGTCCCTCAGAAAGCCCTTGGAACACCTACTGTGACTCTGATGCACCTACTAAATCTGAGGCAAAAGCACATCCAGAAGCAGATGAGAAAACTCACCCACAATTCACGTGGCATTTACTTAGTGATACTAGGGATTCAGTGTGGGGCTTCAGGCTATGCTACATGACCAGTGTGTGTATGTGTTTATTTTGAGACAAGCTCTGGGTTGGCCAGGCTGGCCTGTCTCTGGTTCTCTGAGAGCTGGATCCCAGGCAGGTACCGTGCTTGGCTCGTCCTATTATTTTAATCCAGTTCTTCCCCAGAAATTGAGTTCTCCCCACATACAAGTTCTGCAGTTTTCCCACACCTCCTTATAGGACAGTGCCTCTGGCCTCAGCCTTGAGGTAGACGGGATGGTCACCACTCGCAGCAGACTGTCAATGGTAGTGCATTTTCTACCAGCGAGGTTTGATAAAGATGCCAGTGGTTTTATTGTAATTGTATGATGTCTTTAAGGAACAAAGAACTCTTTCCTAAAGGGTAAAAACTCACATGCTAGCTGGGCTTCTCTCCCTTGACGAAACTAACATTAGACTGGGCTTGGGGGAGTTTTCACCTTCCGTGCATAACAGCTGCATTAGTTACTCTGAGCTTCAATGTCAGAATGTCACCAAAACACTACCTATCACAAGTACACTCTAAGACAGAATCCTGTCTTTAGACAGTCAAGTCTCTCCTCCTCTTCTAGAACGGTTGTTTTGAATTTGACAAGTCCAAAAAAAAAAAATTAAAAAAAAAAAAAGAATTTGACAAGTTCACTGCCAGCAGTCTGCAGCACAATGCTGACAGCTCTCACACTCGCTCCTTTCCTGACCCCACTGTCCAACAGTTTCTGTTCCTGGGGCTGCAGGAAATGAGCAGCCCCTCCACGGCCAAGCCCTGCCCACGGGGGCTAGAAAGGACTGCCTGCAGCAAATATCACCGCCTGGAGGTATAACCGACCAGTGCACCACTTCGGGTCATAAAAGAGCCAGGAGGCCACAAGAGAGGGAGGCTGGTTTCACTCAGCGTGCAAGCTGGTGCAGCCTGGCACCCAGGGGCAGCGAGGTAAGGTCAGCCCCTTCCGCGGCAGCTGTGCTGGGGTCATACGTTAGGGAAGCGCTGCTGGAGCAGGAGGAGGCAAAGGGAGGATCCGCAGTGCGCGCAGGGTCTCCAGCTGTGTGGGCCCGGTCCTCCACAGGTAGCTTCCCCTTCCATGGCACTCCGCGCCCGGGCCTGCAGAGCTCAGCCCGAGGCCAGCCCCAGTCATGGAGGCGCCTGAGTGCAGTCCTGCCATCCCCTCTGGCACCTGGGATGGCCCAAGCATTTAGGGGACATGCAAACTGGCGCTCAGCTGGATGTCTGAGGTAAAGAGTGCGCAAGCTCACTGACTCCTGAGACACATGCTTCCCGCTGTCCTCCAGACCCTCTGGCCGCACTGCCACAAGTCCCAGGGAGGCTTCCGTCACCGCTGAGCTGCTGGCCCGGCTGGCCTGTGTGTGGCAGAGACACGCCCTCTCCTGGCCTGCCTGCATCTCTGACGCCTACCCAGGGAGCACTGGTTGGGGTTTATTATCTTTTTTAAAAAACTGAATTTATTGGTACAATTTAGGTATCCATAAAATCACATTCATTGGGAATTTGTACTTAAATATCATATATCTTGATTCCTCTTTCTTCCAATCCCCTCCTCCTCCCTTCAATCCCTCTTCCCCTCGTTTACAAAGCTCTGTTTCCATTTTATTCTTTTATCACTTTTTCTTTCCTTTCCTTCTGTCCCCCCCCACCCCCACCCTGGCTCCTCTTTCCTTTCGAATAGTTCCTTTTTCTAAGAAGCCCCCGATTCTTAGAGTGTTTACACATGAGGAGACAGGACAGGCAGACTGTTCTCTTAGCTTACACCCCTTCGTTTCTCCAATGCCGAGGAAGGGTTTCTATACTTCTCTCTCCGAGTTTCCCCTCCTTACCTTTCCAGTCTGTGAAGCTCTTCATTCAGTAGGCTCTGGAGCTCCAGCCTTTCAAGGACGAGTTCACACTGCTGCCGGTACTGTGCCCGGGGGTTTTCAGGGAAGGACGTGTGCAGAGCGTTCACCCCTCCGAGCAGCGCCCCGCCCTGCAGGGGAGAGAGCAGGTGGAGTCCCCAGGGCAGCTGGACCCCTGGGAACCACTCGTCCTGGGAGGCTGGGACCAGCCCTGCACACCCCACCCAGGTGTCAAGCTCCTGGGATCCCTTCTCTCCCCTCAAGCTCTGGGTGGCAGTGACTGCCATAGGAAGCTACGGTGAGACCATGAGTACCCCCAGTGCGTCAGAACCCCCTGCTTTACACCAGGGCTCAGAGACAAGGGCAGGGGGTCTCTCCCTCTGCATGTCCCCAGCAATCACTAGGTCCGAACACAATCATGTGTATCGCTCTAGACCGTGCTGGTGGACTGGCAATCAGGGACAGTAAATGGTCGGTACGCAGAGCATTCTCACCTGCATGGAGGACTCCATCACCGACACCACCGTGACTGCGTCTTCCAGAGTCACAGTGTTGCGGAACATCAGGCGGGCGTGAGCTGTGAGCATGAGATGCACCTGATTTTAGGAACAGCCAAAAGGATGAACGTAACTCTGTACCTGACCCCTTCTCCAGAACTGTATTTTGGGAATGAGCTATTCACCGTAAATTAATTTTACCAGATGAGGTACACAGGCCCACATTGAACTGGCTTCACAGTTTTTTGCTAATATTGGGCTTAAACTTTCCACAGAGCCCAGGCAGTGTTGTCTATTTCTATGAAAAAGTACTCTGGACTCTGGAAAGTAATGGTGCTGTGTAAACATGTATCTAATATTCAGTAATTTAACCCTCACTTTTTAATCTGTTGCAGAAACATACAAAATTAACACTCATTTTTCATCTCTGGCACTTCTTTTTATCTATGATTTATGAGCTTCTGAAGCTACCAAATGACTAATCCTGAATTTTGGGTATTTCTTGCCTTAATATTAGTTATAAATCCTTGAAAAAAATGAGTCCCTTTTATTTTCTTATATTTTTATTAAGCTTGTAGGATTTCATTGCATGATATATTCAGCTCATGTGAATTTTTAAAGACTGATTTGAACACAGGCCAAATGTGAAAGATACAGTGAGAGGGAAGGCGCAGGGACACGTGCTAGGTGCGGGTGTCCATGTCAGTCCGGGCCTGAGGAGAAGCAGGGCCCAGCACTGCTGATTTCATCCTGTGACAATGCAGTGGGTCCGAGCGGCTGACACTGGACAAGAGCAGGAGAGGCTGCTGCATGTAGGAGACATGCTACCAAGAACCTTCCACCGCAAATGCTACCAGAGCACAGTGGAAATGAGGGATTTTAAGGGGAGGCACCTTCCGCTGTGGACAGCCTCAAGAGGGCTCCGAGGACACTACTTCTGCTCAGTACCCTTCCTGTCCTGGATGAGTGAGTCCCGGGCTCCGAGCCTTCACTGTCACAGGACCACGGGCACCCTAGGTGGGGATGGCTCTGTGGTGCCCGCACCACGCTCTGTACCCTGGGCCTCAGCGCAAGTATCACGTGGTGAATGAAGCCTACCTTCTGCCAGGCGGATCAAGCTCTCCAGCAGGCGGATGGTCGTGCGAGCCGCGTTGCGGGCGTCGCTCTGCCTCTGCATCTGGTAGTAGCGCAGGAGAACCTGGTTGCCCGCATCTGACAGTGTGGGCTGCAGTGTTCTGATGAGGCAGAAGTAAGTCTTCATCTTCTCCATGCTCCACAGGTTCTCAGCCCTGCTTGGGTAACCTGTGTCAGCCAGCGTGTTTGAACAAAAGTGAGGGTGACATCACGAAAGGTCTCTAGTTCTCGTACTCGCCTGTAAAAGATAGCCTGCTGGCTCTGGTCACAGAACCTAGACCACCTCCGTCCAGAACGAGTAATCTGGGGATCTGACTTAGTATTATGCCTCCTCAGGGGCTAACATCGCTCAGGATACCTGGGCTGCTCGCTAGTGATCAGAGGATCACTTGGGGAAATCTGTTCATGGAGAGGTCCACGTTTAGCGATTTCTACCTCACGATCCAGTTAAGAGCTGCAGAATGGGAATGTGGTATCACGAGGCCACCTCCTCTCCTCCCAAGGACACCTGCATCCAGGGTAGTCTCACTGGCAGGTGGCAGAGCCCTTCCCTTCTACCAATTATGCTGAGCCCGATAACCACCTCCTTCCACTGACCACCTTCTGGCTACCACCTTCTGGCTAAGTGTACCTTTGGGGTCTACAAAAAGCCTATGGTGGGTGTTCCATTTTTTTCAAGGACAATTGCCTTTATTTAGATCTAAGCTTCCCCGTCAGCCTGAATGGTTTTCTATGCGTGCCTTTATTCTCTAAGATGAAGGAGGAAATGACGTGGTCCCAGTCTTCATTCTTGGTATCCAGCAAAACTAGGATCAGGTCGAATCGGCTGAGGAGCGGGCTGCCGAGGGCGATGTTCACTGACACGGACTCCTGGGGGTCGTACTGGCCTTTGGGGTTGGTGGCTGCCAGGATGGTGGTCCTGGTGTTCAGCTTGCACACAAGGCTGCCAGGAAAGAGGGTAAACCCACAGACATGAGATCAACCTCATTAATACAGTTGCACTGGTACCTTGAAAATCCAGAGCAACTCCCGTGAAAGACACTGTGGAATGATTCAAGGAGCTCTGAATCCCAAACACCAACTTCACCAACAAAGCACACTGAAACTAGCTTATCTTAAAGAGAACTTACAATTTTTCAATAAATTTTTTTTATATATTGGGGAATAAAGGTAGGGCCTAGCACATGGTAGGCAAGTGTTCTACCAATGTGCTACATTCCTAACCCTTTATTTTCACATTTAAGAGAGGGTCTTGCTAAGTTGCCTAAGCTGGTCTTGAACTTGTGGTCCTCTTGCTTCATTCTTGTGAGGATGTGGGATTACAGAGGCTGGGTCACTTAACACTTTTTATGCTCCTACAATAAGCAGACCCCTCTGCTAAATGAAAAGAGGCACAGAATGTTAAAGCAAAGATGAACAGTGTTCTTAAGGAGGCTGTAACCCACTAACTCCAGTGCAATTCAGGGAAGCACATGCCAGGTTCTGTAAGCATAAAGCTCCTGGGAACTAAGGATGGACTGTGTTTGTGCTAGGAAAGGCAATCGGAGAAGCACCAGGAAGCAGCTTCTGCACGGCAGCCTCACGGCATGTGGTCATATCTGAACTGAGGGAGATACATCCTTGTGGAGGGTGGCAGATGGGGTATCTTAGGGAGTGGCGAGCAGCTAACAAAACCCATCTGTACACGCATTTTTGGTTTGATTTCTCTATTCACAGAGGAAAGGAAGTCAGAAAGTCTGAGGGCTGAGTTAGCATGGCATTCGGGTGGCCTTGAGAGTGGGCATGGTGGGCTGGTATCCACAGCAGAGGGCAGGAGAGCAGGGCAGTACATGGGGGAGGCACGAAGTCCTGCATGGGACAGTATGGGGTCACACGGACACAAGATTACTTCATGCTTGTGCTTCAACTATCAGTGTCAGGTGGGTCTTCACATAGCGAGGTGAGGCTCGAGTCTGCAAAAGTGTCGGTTTGGGTTAGTGGGAAGTCTGCCTCGCAGGGGCTGCAGGCCTGTGATCTCAGCACACATGTGCTGCATCCGTTAATGCCTGATGTTTCCAGCCGCCTCCAGCAGCGACTTCCTTCCCTGAGGCTGAAGGATTTCGAGAATCTCTGCAGCAAATGGCACAAAAAGACACTCACTGAATATGAGAAAAACAAATTAGGAGATTTTATGGAAAGCTAAATCCTTTTTAAAAAAAATTAGTGAAAAAAAATAAAATAAAAATAAAAAAATTTTAAAAAAAATTAGTGAGAGGGAAAATTCAATAGATAGACCATATCTGATAATTACTGTGCCAAAATAGAGGCAGTTGTTTAGGGCTGGGAACCCCATTCGGCATAAGAACCATGTAATAAATGGTTCCCACTCAGCCTAGAAATGTACATTTAACCCACATGCAGCTGAGATGACTTGCATTTATGAAAAGGATTATTTCTGCAATACTGGCAATGAAGTGAAACTTAACTACACAGGAAATAATTTTTTTAAAAAATTACTTTCAGTGCTAGGTGAATCTAATTGGCTGTTCTTCCCCTGATTATCAGACATTTCTGGGCATTCTTCTGTGTATAAAGGAAAGGTCTGTCCTGGACGTTCAAGAAGGCCATTCAGTGAACAGTGGAACTGCTGGAGGATGGGGTGAGGGGCTCAGCAGAGCATGTCAGGCGGCGGCTGGGCAGGGACCTCAGGAGGATGCTTCTGTGGACCACCAGAATGACCACGGGGACATAAGCTGAACGTAAAAAGGAAAGTGAATGTGCAAAGACCGAAGGGAGGTAGTATATTGTTTCTGAGGTAATTTGGGAAAGAAAGAATTAAGCTTAAGGAAGATTTGCATGGAAAAGAACAGGCAGCCTGCATGTAGCCCCTGAAACATAGGTGCTGAAAGGTCAGCAAGTGGGTGAGGAAGAGGTGATGGGGATAAACCAAGCAGTCTCAGGAGCAGAGCAGATGGGGACAGTGATGAGGGTCTCCAGGCAGCTGACAGCAGGAAGGCTGTGTGTAACCCTGGAGCTTGCAGGGTTATGTTAAGAATGGTTATGTTATGTTAACTTAACAGCAGTTATGTTAAGAAACATAACTACCACATTGTAGTAATACCAAGCATGGTGTTAGGCTTATACAGATTGTCCCAGATCTTCACAGAACCTGAAAGGTAGGTATTTCTCCCACAAAGTCGGAAGTAAAGAAGTCAGTCCCGGGGTGACATTGAGTGCTGAGATTTACAGAGCCTTCTACTTCCTTGACACCCTCCGCCTGTGCTCCCTGCTCCCAGGCTGTGGCATCTCAGACATGGAACCCCTCAATCCGAAGACTCCATCTGACACTTCTAGAATCTACCTACTTGTCTTATTTGTTCCCACTAAATTCGGTTCTTTTTGAAGGACTAACACTGTTATTACCCTCACACTGTCTGGCACCTATTACGCACTCAGTAAACATATACTAACTAAATGGTAAATAAAAAGAAAGTTACTTATCTGATACATATTTCTAAAATTCCGAGTTACTTATATTCACAGACTTCAACAGTCATAACTCAATGATGCTGATACACATTTTTTTCTGCCTTAACTCTGAGTGGAAACACCATGGTCCCTGGAAAAGCTGTTTCTGCTTATTTGACCCACGTTTAAAGTTTCCTACAAACCCCATAGTAGTTTTCATAAACATCGCAACATTAGGTTGCACAAGTTGGTTTGAGCTCAGACCCTGCAGAGCACCAGTTGCCTACGCTGCTCCCCTCACATTGACGGCAACTGTCTTAACTCCAGCTGCCACACTACCTGCCCTGCTTCCAACCTGGCTCTGCCAGGGCAGTGGCTGCCACATGCTAATCACACCTCTGCCTTTACCCTGGAGAGAGCAAGATCACACTTGCATCTCTTCACAGTTAGCTGAGGAGGGCAGGAACACCTGGTCTGACAGCGGGACTCGGGTGAAGGAAACACACCACTCAGATCCCACTCCATGGCTTCCTGTGCATCCTCTGTTTCTCTTGCAGCACAAGAGAGGAGAAACCACAGGAGGAACGAAGCCTGGGCCCTGGATGGCCATGGGGAGTAGGGCACCCCGCCCACATCCTCGTCTCCTGTGACATGAGCAGGAGAAACTTCCCCTGGCAGGGGACGTGAAGAAGAGCTGGGCACAGCAAAGAACCGGCTGTTTCCAAGGGAAAATGCTGCTAACTGCAGGTAGCAGGCAGGATGGAAAAGGCTGGGAACAGCGGGCCCGTAAGTGCCGTCCGCTGCGCAGAGAGACAGAGGTTATGGGAACAGGCTTCCACGTAAGGAGCCACGGTGAAGCAGAAGCGCCACAGTCATGTCCCTAGCAGCCCTGGACAGTGACCCCAAGTGGTCAGTGTATGACATGAAAATTAGCCTAAACAGAAAGGACGTTCTAACACACGCTGCCACATGGATGAACCCTGAGGACATCATGCTAACTGAGATAAACCAGTCACGGAAAGATAAATCCTGCATGACCCCTCTGCATGAATGTGAAGTAACCAAGTTCACGGAAGCAGGAGGCAGCAGGTGGGTGCCAGGCAGGAGTGGGGGCGCACACGAGGAGCTGTCTAACGGGGTGCAGTATCAGGTGTGGAGAGGAGTCCTGAATGCGGCTGGAGGACAGTGTGGCTACACTTAACACAGATAAGCTGTACATTCAAAGTAACCGAGAAGGTACACTTTATGCTCTGCATTTTTACCACACACAGGCAAACATGAATAAAAGCTGCCATGGATGGGATATTCATGTCCACCACACACCATTCATATGTTGAAGCTCTTAGCACCCACCGTGATGTGAGGGCAGGAGGAGCTTCTGGGCAGAGCCCCTCAGATGGGCTTGGTGTCTGACACACACATAAAGAAGTGGCCTTTTCTCCTGCTCAGCTGCTGCTGTTCCAAAGCAGTCAGCCCACCTGACTATAACACAGAGAAGTTTCCACGGAAGTGCTGGCCTCCTGGCTACAGAAGCCCAGTGGTGGCCGTGTGGGCTCCTCACCCAAGGAACTGGGCCAGCAAACAGCCCCTGACACAAGCTTCATACACCACAGACTATTCCACATTTCTTTGTCAACAGGGCCTCAGTCAAAACAAAACAAAAATTGCTTAAAAGCACAAGAAAGATTAATAAATATCCTATAAAATATACACAATAAAAACTTGCTGGTGGCATTTCCAATGCACTGTATATTTTTTGTAATCTTAACTTTTAGGAACATAATTCTTCAGTTTTTGCTGTTGTTTGTTTCTGTGATGCTAGGAACTAAACCTAGGCCTTCCCCACCTCCCCCACTTTTTAACAAGAGTGATAAAATTGAAAATTACCTTTACCATCAACACTGACTCTGAGGCATAGCAGGTTCATAAGGAGCAGGGATGGGACAGAGGAAAGGGGCGGGAGTACTGACCACATATTCATCTAGAAGGAACAGAATTCTCGATGTGCAGGGTGGGGGTGCTGGCTTTCACAGCGTGGTGGCAGACTTGTGAGTCGGGAGGGAGGGCCAGTGCACCCCGAGGCCCAGCAGACACCCTGCAGGCAGCGGGCACAGCAGCCACCACAGGTGCTTTGCAGATTTGCTTTGGCCGCAGCAGGCAATGACACAGGCCAGGCAGGTGACTCCTCTGCTCTGGGCCTCTCTGGATGTCGTTGCCCTTCTGCAGCTCCCCATCCAGGTCTGTGAGGGGCCCCTCTCTCGCCAGTGACCGAACAGGCAGTATGATGCTGCTCGCATAGGCTGCGGTTTCTCCTCTTATGCTCAGCCGGGTGCTGCTTCCCTGTACGTGCAGCCTCTGTCCCAGTACAGCTTCCCTCCACACAGCCTCCTCTCGTCTTTCGAGAGGGAGCAGGCTAGACTGGCACACCAAGCGCCAGTGACACTGAGGGTGGCCGGCAGCCGGACCAGGTGACATTGACGGTGGCCACCAGCACAGAACCACAGAGAGTGGCAAAAGGTAGCCAGGAGCCACCCTCTCCTGCGGCCGGAAGACGTCCCGAGGTTCATCTGCGTGGCAGGCAGGTGCCAACACCGAGAGAGCTGACAGCACTGGCATCACGCTCTAGGCTGCAGCTGAGTGCCACAGCTCCTGGTGTGTGCCTCCTAACACATTAAGCTAGAGGTCCCAGCTGGTCTTTAACAGCTCAACCTCAACCTGCCCCCTGTGCCCTGAGTCCGAGCCTTCCGAGGTCCCTGGATGCAGAGGAATCTGACCCTGCAGCAGTGGCTCCTGAATAGGTCCAGCGATGGGACCCAAGGTGGCATCACAATCTGGTCCAAGCCTGCCTCAGAGATCCTCTTTTGGGGGCCTGGTTTGGGTCAGATTGCTGGCAAGGGGCAGGTCCTGGGATATCCTGCCCTTGCCGAGACACTATCTCACTGAGTTAGAAAAGAACCTTCCAAACAGTGAACCACTATCTTTCCCAAGTTAGTATTTAATTTAGTGTACTATAGCCTTGAAGGCCATCGTCACAGAAAGTGCCCTGACTGAGGGCACACTGCTGAGTGGCACTGTGCTGCCTTCCTGAGACATAGCACTGACGTGTGGAACTCAAAGGTGGCTGCCCCTTCTAAAGCTCACAGTGTGCCATTTGCTTCTTAGTTTCTTCTATTTCACTGAGCAGTGAGGGCAAAATATAAGCAAACTCTCAAACCTTAAAAAGAGCCCGGCACAGGGGTGCATACGATAGTCCAAGCTACTGAGGGGGGGCAAAGCTGGTGAACTGTTTGAGCCCAAGAGTTCAAGGCCAACCTGGGCAATATAGATAACCCCTTCTTGAAAAACAAAGACAAAACAATTTCCAGATTTAGGTAACATAAGCAAAGTTATTGGTCTTCTCAAGCATGCACTGACTTAGGGAGACCTAGATTTTGGTTACTGACACTAGGATTAACATTGAGAAGGCTAGATATTCTGAATGCTTTACCTTTTTTTGTTCTATTCTGAGTACAATAAGCTTTTACAAAGCAGAAATCACACTGGTTCCCTCCCAGCGGTATAAGCTGCGGGTCTAGGCAGGTATATGACCACCAGTGAAAACATTGTACAAAGTTTAACCCCAACCCCAAAACCGATGTAGGGGATTTGAACAATTAAATGGAACCATTAAGTGCTGTTCTAATTTTTGTAAAGAACTCTCTAATAATCTGTAATGTATACAAAATGAATGGCATGTTAAAAAACAAACAAACAAACAAAAAACCAAAACCTCTGAAAAATTCCACACAGCTTTAAAGGCCAGCAGATGTCCTGATCAGGGCTCACACTGACATTTCTAAGGGACATTAGAACTCAAGTCGGAACTGTACTACTCAGCTTCTCGTCGCTGGGACAAAATGCCTGAAGGGGTTATTGTCCAGTTTCCAAGATTTCAGACTATGGCCGGCTGGCTCCGCAGCAGAAGGAGAATGGTCAAAGGGTGTGGAGAAGGGAAGGTGCTCACAGGGAGGCAGGAAACAGAAAGGGCTGCATAGAACCAGAGGGGGGCGCATGGGACAGGGATGCTGCTCCTGTCACACCCCAGCACCACCTCCTCCGGAGAGGCCCCTCTCCCAACAGCACACGGATCTCTGAACTAACTCACCGGTGGGCTGGCACACCAAGGAGGGCTGTGCCCCGTGGTCCAGGCACCTTCCAAAAGCTCCACCTTTGGACACAGGACATTTTTAATCTAAATCATAAAAATCCTTTCACACATCAGTGACTTTAAACCCTTGTGATAGGAGAGAAAGCAATGCAGACACTTTCAAGCGTTCCTGAAAAGGTTTGTCAAGGAAGGAACCAAGTGTGTCAAGGAAAATCAGTGGTCACCAGGGACCAGAATACACAAAGTTTTGTATTGCTGGCCAAGAAGAGAAGAATCTTGCAACTGTGGAATGATGAAGAGTTCAGTTTTCCTAACAGTAAAATTGAAAGTATGCTGTATCTTTATTTATTTGATATGATTCATGATGAAATGTTCCTTTTTCACGCTTAATCCTATCTGCGACTAATTAATATAATGTTATGCTGCAAGTCTTTAGAGGCATTCTCATCAGACTTTCGCAATTGGGAATTTACTAGGTACTTTACATTAGGAAGATTAACAGGCCTCTAATTAGGGGCAATGAACTTAAGATTCTGGAATCTGCCAGTCAAAGTGAGATAAATTACTGTTGGAAGATCCAATATTTCCATGCACAGCAGATTAACAGTATAAACGGTATGAAAGAGGAATGCTGAGCTGGTGGGGATGTTCACAAGTGTGTTCAGTGGTTCCCAACACCAGGAAGACCACGGCTATGCACCGGGGACTGGACTCTCACCTGCCAAGCAGGGACAATCAACACGAAGGAGTCCTCACTTCTCTGTGGTATTTCTAAATAAAAGCTAAGACGTTGTGAAGACAATTTAGATGGAGGAGAAAATCGTAACGCGAGTACTAGCTGTAATCTAGGGAGGGATTGTAAAAGCTACCATAGAGCCACACTGCGCAAATTAACGAAGAGCCCACACCTCATGCATGAGGTACACGTGCTAAGCCTTCTCGACACCCTCCCCTCCTTGCTGTCTGTCTCTGCAACCTCCTGAGCTCAAGGGCCCCTCCTGTAAAGGTTGGTTCATGAGTGCAGCAACCCACTGATGATCACAGCTCACCATGCTGGTGGGAAGTGGTCACCGGGGACCACTGGAGCGCCGTCTCTCAGTGCTGCTCTCACCTGTGTCTGCCTCTCGGCCACCATGAAGTGAGTGGCTTTGCTCATCAGGCCCTTTGACTGTGATGTTTCTGGCCCAGAGCCAGCTGACCATGGACTGAAACCTTAGGAACCGTGAGCCAAACTAACATTTTCTTCCTTTAATTTGCAGGTATTAGCATTTCCCCAGCAACAGGAAAGCTGACACACTTGTTTAATGACAGGTTCTTTGGTATATTCTTTAATTGATTTATTTCTCTGTCCTCATTATAGTTCTGGACAGGCCAAACAGTGGAATCTTACCAAGCACATGACCTCATAATTCCTTCTGAGAAAACTTCCATTTAGGGACAACTGACCAGACCAGAGCTGGCTGGCACCTGACCCAAGGGCAGTCCACCTATGACCTAGCCAGGGGCCAAGTATGGGGAGCAGAGGAAGCTGGAGATCGATCAAGCCCAGCCTCAAGAACACAGCACCTGACACAAGCCCCACGGATAAGGTATTAGGCAGAGAGGTTTTGTGTGATATTCACCCCCCCCAAGTGTATGAATCAATGCGTTGCAGCCATTGGAGCTCTCTCCTCCTCCTCTTCCTCCTTCTTCCTTCCCTCCCATCAGGAGAGGGCTCCATATGGCCTCAGTTTTCTATATTCTGATTCTCATCCTTTCTTCTCCCTCCTCTCATTGTCCTCACCTGGGGAACATCGAGACCTGTTTCCTGCACAAGTCTTTCAGCAGATGTGCCAGTATCTCTCTGGGCCTCTCTCGGAGGCATTTGAGATGGTGACAGGAAAGACCACTCCCTTACTCAAGGCAACAGAATGAGGCTAAAAGACCCACAGACACAAAAAGGCAGAAACAAGTTTCCTGAGTCATAATAATGGACGGACTTGTTAGAAGACAAATAAACTTTGGAGGCTACGGTGGCAATGAGATCACGGCGCTGCACTGTAAATGTCCTCTGAACAAACTCTCACGCCACCAAACCCTGGTACAACAGGATCGTAGCTACGGTGGTGCAGCAAAGTGCAGCAGTAGGCCCAGCAAGAAGGGAGTGGACCTGGCACCTCAACACAGCCAGGCTGGCTCTGGACTCTCTGCTCTTAATTATTATGCTCATTCTATATGTAACGCACTCTGTGGTCAGTTAAAAAAGAGTTCTTGATGCTGTTTCATTTCGTACCATGACTAGTACAGATCATGTTCAACAATCTACAGTACAAAGGAAAACCATGTTTATGTACATATTCTGCAGTCAACCAACCAGCAGCTGAATTGGCCATGGCTGAGATGGTACGTCAGCTGGTAATTTATCATATCTCACACCACAGTCCATAACTTGTAGCATCTCAAGATAACCTCTTACAGATTATCTCTCATTAGGTGACTTGAACTGCTCACATAAATTTTTTCTACTCTAAACTTGAAGACCTCTGTAATCCTATGGGCAACTTACCTAATCTTTAGGCAGCTCTATCCCTGGGAAAGGCTTCCTTGTATTAACTCTGAATATGCTCCTAGCTATAGACACTAAAGGGTACAGAACAAGCCTAACTGAACGTCTATATTTGAGCTTTTGAAAATATTATAGATGACTATCTCCACAAATGTTTTCTCTAGTATGGTTCAGAAAAACATGTATAAGATAGTAAAATGTATAGCAAAAGCCAACATTATCAGTTAAACAATAGGAAAGAAGAACTTAAAAAGTAGTTATGTTGATTTCCAGGTTCCCACAGGATAGCAGGAGCTCCTTATAAAAGTCTCCATATACCTTTCAGAGACAGCAAATAAACCCACTGAATAAAACTCACTGTGAAAGGGGACTACCATGAACTTCAGCCTGCATGAAAAGACTTGAGCGACTCATCAAACTAACTCTGGAGTCCAGGTTGGAGAGACAAAATGGGTGAAGCAGGGTGAGAGCGGGAAAGTGCAGCGGCGCTTCACAGCGGTGCCTGCAGTTAAAGTCGCCCGGAAGGGGAAACTCTGCGCAGAGCTGGGGGACACTAGGGTCAGCTTTAAGACCTGGGGAACCAAAGCAATTAGCTACTGGGGAAGACAGAGAGGGCTTACACGCTTCCGGCACCAGAGAAGGCAGGCTTGAGTTCCGAACGGAGATACGGCTTGCCCCTCGTAAGGAATCCATTGCTGGATGAGCTTCAGTCAGCCAAAAGACAATGGAGACCTAGGACATCAAGAGGACTAACAAGGAAGCGCTCCTGCATGTAAATGTCGTTTCTTCAGACAAACTGTAAGACATACAGCTGTTTCCTTTTAAAGTGGCGAGAAAAGGAGGAAGTGGAAGAAGGTGACTGATTACCATCTGGGCGGCAGACTAGAGCTACAGGATAATACGTACGGTTTCTGAGTGAGAACGGGAGCTGCGGGGATTATAAAAGATTTTGTGTGTTTCTGCAATGCTGGGAACTACACTTACAGTGTTAGGCAAGCACTCTCCTGCTGGGCTACACCACCAGCCCTATCATAGGTATTTCAAACAGGTAAGCCTGAGGATGGTGGTTGCCAAACTATAGCCATAGGCCAAATCCAGTCCATAACTGGTTATTGTACATAAAGTTTTATTGGAATACAGCCACACCTGTTTGTGTTTTTATTGCCTACAGCTTCTCTTCCATTGTCTCCTTCACAGACATATGAGTGTCTGTTATACTCTCTGCAACAGCAGAGGTGAGTGTAGGGCCCAGAGCCCAAAGCCTTTATTGTCTGGACATTCGTAGAAAAAGTTTGCCAACCCCTAACCCGCAACAGAAATGCAAATTTTTCTAAATGCTAAACACATAAAAAAAGAAATTCAGTAAGTTCATTTTAAAAAATGAGGCAGATGACACCAAATATATTGGTCATACCAATAATTCATGCCTAAGTAACGTATTAAAAGATACTCAGGTTGTTCACGAAGCTAAGCCCAGCTTTGTGATGTATATAGGAGAACACACTGCAATCAAAAGGTCACATAAAGGAGTCAGCAAAGAAATATTAGGCAAATGCAAGTACTATGCAAGTCAAGAGTTATGATTCTGATAAAGGCAAAATAAAATTCAGGCCAGGAAGCACCATGATAAAGAGATACAAATGCTAATGGCTCCGACGACCACAGCCACACAGCAGAAACTATAGGAGAGACACAGAGTAACAGAAACCCAGTCACACAGCGTGCGGCCTAAAACCCATCCAGATAAAGGGAAGTGAGGAGGCTATAGAAGATCCATCCACACACCGCCACTGAGAAGCCACTGCTGTGCGTTCCTATGTGCGTGGGTGTGTGCTGCACCCTGATTATAGAGAATAAGTTTTTCTGAGGTTTACAAGGGGCAGTAATGAAATTAGCCTTATATTAGGCCTCAAAGGAAAAACCTTCACTAGGTTCCTTAAACTAGAAATAACACAATATTCTCTGAGCACAATGCGGTAGAACTGGAATAACAACAATGAATAAATACATGAAGCTCCTGCTACCTAGGGATTAAAAAATTATTGAAACAACTCTTGGGAGAAAGGGGATATACAAACAAAAAAGCAGAATTTCTAGAAAAACACCTCATACCCTAATTTATAGGGTACCACTGAAGTCGTGCCAAAGAGTGTATGTATGATGCTACCCTTTGGGTAAGGAAGAAAGGGGAGACAAACACAGCACACACTTCCTCTGTGTGCTGCTCATTTTTGAAAAAAGAAAATGGAAGTTACTGATAAATCAACAACAGATGAGAGAATATCTGTAAGGGAAGCAAAAAGTAGCACCCAAGGGGCAGGGATGAAGCAGTGAGTGCTCTGGCATTTGTTTTTAAATAGTGTTGACTTTTGAACCATGTTTTATAAATTCAGAAATAAAATTTAACTGAAAAAACTGAACAAAGCAAACTGTAAAAGTGAACACAAACAGAAGTTTAAAAACTTTTTTCCTTAACAGTCAATCAAATCAATAATATAACCATCCAAGGAAAAGGATAAACACTACTTCTAAACTTGCAACGACAGTACTGAAACTTACTGAAATATATTCTATGCACAAACAGAACTACAAAGAAAGCTTGAACATTGTTTTTTGCGGTGGTTATTGACACTGATGTTGGTGCAAAATTCTGAAATTATTTTGGAGGCTCAACCGAGTTCAGAAATGGAGGGAATCTTATAAACACCGTCATGTATATAACAGGTTACATGTAAATATTACAAAATATTTTATTTCACACATAAGGAGAGTCCTTAAGTATCTTCTCACCTGGTTCTAAGAGGATGTTGACTCTTAACAACAGTACTTTTAAACAGTGCACACAATTCGCACCTAACACTGCTGAGCTGTACATCTAGCAGTGGTGGAGAACGTGAGCTTTACTTCACATGTGTTTGACCACAGCTGGAAATGAGACACAGTACTGCAGTCCCCCTCCGCCAAGTGTGGGGCCGCGCTGAGCCAGGAGGTGATGTCTTCCATGCTAAGCTGACAGCACCCCTGGGAAAGCCTGAGATCACTTTCCTTTGCAGGTGAGTGGCTGAGGCTCAGGACGACAGCAATTCCCACAAAGTCTGAAAGGAACTAAGGCAGGGTGTGACGGACGCAAGGTCTCTCTGACCCAGGGCTGCTCTTCTCGCGGAGTAGCCAGGCTGACTTCTCCACAAAAATACGAACATTTATTTAAGCTACAGCTTAAATGCAGGGTGTCTTCTGCTGTTGTTACTGTTGGATATTTGTCTTTATAAGTGATGATGTGGAATCACTATGGAAAGTCCTCAAAAAACTAAAAATAGAAATCCCATTACCACTTACTGGTTTACCCTGAGCATCACTTGGGCAGCAGAGTTGTTCAAAACCAACTGTCCCGAGCATTACTCAGGCAGATGTCATTTCAACCGGTTGATTCTTATATTGAATTAATTTGATAAAATTGTCAGTTTTGTATTTCCTGTTACAGTATCTTATAAAAATAAAAACAATATGCAATTTTTGGTCATCTTGTACTTAAATAATTGCACTGGTCAGTGGCTAAGACATCATCTTACAGCGAAGCCCGCATATCTATATTCATAGCAGCACAACTCACAATAGCTAAATCTTGGAAGCAGCCTGATGCCCACCGACAGATGAGTGGATAAGGAAAAGGTGGTATGGACACACAGTGTCGTGCTGCTCTGCCGTGAAGAGCAGCGCGACTCTGCATCTTTCACTTCGCCCGAGGCGCTGGTAAGTAAGTGGATGGATCTTGAGAGCATAATGCTAAGTGAAAGAAATCAGACACACAAACTTAAACATCGCATGGTTTCTCTTTATGAGAAACCCAAAACATAAATAATTTAAAGGACAGATGGCAGGGAACAGGGAGATGTACTTTGTGGAGACGGAAAGGGACCTGGGATTCGGGGGATGGAAGGTAGGAGGGGGAGGGAAGTACAAATGAGGCGTGACACATATGTGACCAACTCCTGCGAAGGACGACTTATTATGTCAGGAACATGCATCAGTTTAAAAAAGAAATAGAGACAGTGAGAGACGGTGGGCAATGGTGCGTAACTTCTCCTCCCTGTGGGGCGCTCACTTAGGCCATGGCCTTGGTGGGAAAAACACGGAGCCCTGAAATCCAAGATACGAGAGATTTAGATCCAGGTTGTGTGTGCTCTGTTTTTACATAAAATGTAAACTTGTTAAGACTGAGAAATGTTAAGTCTAGTTGGGGTTTCTGGCCATTACTGTAAGCACCCTTACGCTAGGAATCAAAGGTAGCCGCTACGAGGTGCTCGCCAGCATGTGCAGGCTGACCTCCCTGGGTACACTGGGCTCAGAGGCCCCACCTGCTATTACAGCGTAATTTATAATGTATTTCACTACACTGATCAAGAAAAAGAAATCTTTTCAAGATGGAGAAATAAAAGGCCCAAGCCCCTGAAGAGTATTAATAAATTATACAGTGCACAATGTTTACAAAGAGTCTTTAAAGATTCATGACAATAACAAAATAATATAAATGTCTTTCTGAGTCCAAAAAGTTATGTGGGGAAGAGCAAAGCAGAATGCCACCAAAATCCAAACCTAACATTCTGTGAATAAGGCCCATTTAACTAGAGTAACTAGAGAAGCACGAAAACCTTATCGTTTCTTCAATGCATAAATTACAGTAATCTTTAAGTGAAATAAATACGCTAAAATGGTTTGCAAAGTAAACATTCTTACATCCATGTAAAGAAACTGGAAGGCTAAAATGCTGGTTGTGATCCATGTCTCAGTTCAAAGGCCACTACACTTTGGGTAGAACCCAAAACAGAAATATTTGGAGGGCTTTATCTTGAAACCATAATGCAGGTATTTAGTACAGCGACTGTAACAACAACATTCACCATGGTATGGTGGTCTAAAAGGAAGCCTTAGAAAAAGACTTCCTAAATTACAGTTCTCAAAGTACTTCTCTGGCCAAACCTAACACATATTCTATGTCTGACAGAGGGTGTAAGGAAGAAACTGAAAAACTAAGCAGCCACATAACTAAAGTTCAAATCTCTTGCCTTCAAGCTATGAGTCCTCTCCTTCCCAGCAGACAAAAGAAATCTAATCTGTAAATTATTCTTAAAATTATTTCCTCTGGGCTGGGGACGTAGCCCAGTGTAGAGTACTTGCTTAGTACGTGTGAGGTCCTGGGTTTAACCTGCAGCACCACCGTCAAAGAGTGTGACTCCAGCTGAAGAAGGGGCTGCCCTTTCTCTCCATCCCTCAGATCTAATCTCACGGGGGTCTGTGCACGTCCACTAAAGGGCTCAAAGCCCGAGCTGAGCTCTTCTCCCATTCTCATGCTCAGATCAGGAAGAGGCAAGGATGCAAGAGTAAGTAAGTGTTCAGAACTTTCAGTAGCAATTTGACAGAGTGATTTTATGTCAGTTGAATTTAAAAATAAATATATGGGTTTATCTATCTTTAGAATTAAGGGATCCTATGGTACAAAGCACACAACTCTAAGATTTACCTTTTGAGTTATGCTCCATAGTCATCCTGCAACCCCCAACTTTAGCAACTACTGGTCTGCTTTCTCTCCTCAGTCTTCCCTTTTCTAGAATTTCACATGAATTAAATCATAAACCATATATCTTCTTGTGCCTGGCATCTTTCACTTTGCAAAATCCTTTAAGATGTGTCCATATTGCTGCATGTGGTCAAGTATAATGTGTACAATAAACCATCTCTTCCGTTATATTAGCTGGATAATTAAAAGAACATAAACAAAAATATAGCTTGCAAACAATAAAAAGCTGACCAATTAACTGTAGCAAAATAAAAGTAAGCTCCTCATGGGGCCAGGGTGGTTCCTGGTTCTTGTCTTAGCCAGGGTCTGTGTGCCGGTCTTGGGTAGGACAGAATGGAGACCAGTCCTCGTCTTAGCCAGGGTCTGTGTGCCGGTCTTGGGTGGGACAGAATGGAGACCAGTCCTCGTCTTAGCCAGGGTCTGTGTGCCGGTCTTGGGTGGGACAGAATGGAGACCAGTCCTCGTCTTAGCCAGGGTCTGTGTGCCGGTCTTGGGTGGGACAGAATGGAGACCAGTCAGTTTCACTCACTCACGCATGGCAGCTGAAGTCCGTCAAGGGCCTGTGCTGGCTCTTGGCAGGCAGACTGTTCTGCCTCCTCAATGGCAGAAGACCTCTGCCTTCACTGTGCCATCACTGGTTCAGCACTTGATCCAAGAGCGTTTACTGTCCTTCTCTCCAAGGAAGATGGTTTTTGTTTCTACCCTTCTTGTAGAAGCAGTATGCTTCTGCCCAGGTTCCGGGAGGGAAGGGTTTCCTAACCCACAGCCCCCACAGAGGCAGAGGGTTTTTTTGCCTCTACCCTTTGCTGGAGGACCTGGGGGTGTGAAGGTTTGCTGCTTGGCACTGAGTGATGAAAACTATTGCTACTGACACAAAGATGTCCAGGCGCTTTCACATCCGTGCCCAGCAGTAGTTACTTCTGTGACTGATGACAGGAGGAGGGGCTCGTGCTCTGCTTTGCTGCTTGTCTTCTGCATGTGGCACAGAGCACTGGGAAAGGCTGCGCAGAGCTCCCTTCCACTTAGAGCTCCCAGTTATTCCCAAGTGGCATCTCCCACACTCACTTCAGGGATGAAGTTTCTTTTAGTTACGTCTTCGTTTGTTTCTGTCACAGCCCTCTCTCTTTCCACACTCTGCCAAAGGAGCAATAGTCTGTGTGCTCCAGCTCCTCTTAGAAGAGTTTATTACACCTTGAAATTAGGTTCCCTTGCCTTGTTTGTGACCTCAGATTTCTGATAAATTCCAAGAAATATATAATTATTGTGGGCTATCTGAATTTCTCTTGTTAGGGTGGGGTAGCCTTCCACAGGTTTCTGTGTTGTAAATGGAAGACAAACTTAGGTTTATATTTTCTATGTTCTTGCCTTTCACTTTCACATGTTTAGTAATTATTATTATTATTATTATTATATTTTATAAAGTATATGGCTCTTAGTGCTGTAGAGCAGTGTGTGCCTAAAATCCCAGCTACTTGGGAGGCTGAGGAAGAAGGACTGAAAGTTCAAGAACAGTCTTGGCAACAGTGAGACTGTCTCAAAAAACAGCAGGGGGTTGAGAGTGCAGTTCAGTGGTAGAGCACTGTGCAAGCCAACATGTTCAAGCTTGGAGTTCAAGCCCTTGTCTCTCTCTCTCTTACACATTTACACACACACACACACACACACACACACACACACACACAGATATGGTTCTGTAGTAGATTGTAGAAAAAAACTAAACTGGTTCTTTACCACTGATAATGGGAAAAGCTCTACTGCAGAGCATGAAGTAGCTAGTGATGAGATTGTTCAAGCTCTTGATATCATAAAAGAACTGTTTAGCTACAGAACACTGATTGTGGGAATCACAGTACACTTATGGAAGCATAGGTTAACCCTAGTTCACATTTTGCGGGGGTAAGGCAGTCAGGGTAGTTAACAAAACATTTTCACTTGTAAATATTAATTCTGTAGGCCTCCACATGCCACTGTTAATTTCATATTTTTAAAAACAGATTAATAGAATTTGTTTCAGTTCCTGATAAAAGGGTTATTTAGGAATCTTACAAAATGTCCCAGATTTGCTCTGGAAAAGAGGCCTATGAAAATGAACCATAAACCCTACTAACTACCAAAGGTGTCAGATAAATGGAAACACAGTAAAAAGATAAAGCAGACTTTGTAGACATTTAACAAACTATGTTTAATTTCTCCTTCTAGAGTTTAGAGGAAATAATTAAAGTATGCATTCTCAAGGCACATTTATTATAGACTTATCACTTTAATACTATTTTTGTCTCTTTCCCCCCAAAATAGTCAAGACTTAAAGGACAACGCCTCATTATTTGTGTGCTTCTCAGTGACTGGCATGGTACCTGGCATATGACAGGTTCTTAACAAATACAGATATGTACTGAGCGGATGAAAAAACAAACAGGTCTGACATAGTTCTGCCTAGTTCTTTCTAGTACACTTTGCCTATGGGCTGTGTTCTGTCCTCTTTCCCTTCTCCTCTCAGCCCCCACTGCTTTTTCCCTAGTGTACAGGGGTCCACAAGTATCAGCAGCGTCCATGCTCCCCAGCACCAGTGCTGTCTGAGACACCCTGGCCAGCTGCCTTGTCCAGTTGGTTGGTCTCACACCTTTCCTGGCAGCACTGAGGCTGAGAGATTCTGGCCTGTCTTTTGCTTGGATGGCAGCCAGCCGGTCGGTAGCCAAATTCTGTGGCCAGGTAAGTTCCTTCCAACAACCACAGGACCTTGGTGACTGGATTTCTCGCTAAACCGGGCTGGTGTCCTCCCATTGGTGCTGTACCGCCAGAGACTCACATAGCTCCACCTAGTCCCGAGTCACAGCAGCTCTTCACCTTATGTTTATGTATAACATTAGTTTTCTATGTGCCCTGGTCAACCCCCCATTAGGACGTATAAGAATAATGCCATGGTATTTTTCTTGTAGGGTCTTTCAAAATTCCTAATGCAGTAATACGCCCGGATTACATATAATGAACTGAAAGGACGAGTTGAATCTTTCATTGAAGGCTATACATAAATCTCTCTCATTGATTAAGTCAACCTACATTCATCCTGTACTTTTCCCACAAAGTCATTTTTATTTCCTCACGCTATCTTCTAACAAGGAAAAACTTTCATGTATGTCTTGAGGGGTGATAGCGGACACACCTGAGAATACCAACAGTTACCAGGTTTCCCGAATGAAATATTAAATAACCTCATGTTTCTACAGATTTTAAAGAAGAACACTTACCCAGCCTTAGCAACACTGATGGTTTGCTGCTCCATCGCCTCATGGATGCTGGTTCTGTCGTGCTCTCTCAGACTGTTGAACTCGTCTATGCAGCAGAGGCCTGCATCTGCGAGTACCAATGCCCCAGCTTCCAGATTCCACTCTCCTGAGTCTTTCACAGCAGTCACGGTCAGACCTGGAAACAAGCAGGCTCTGTCAGCTCTGATTTTCAGAAGTATAACCCATACCTATGAAGATGCAAACGACATAGGTCAGAAACACAGCTCTACATAAAGAAAGGAGGGCATCAGAGAAGTAATGCATGCAGGTGAAATTAAAGCTTGTCCTTATTTGCAGTTGATCGAGTAGGTAACAGTTTGTCCAGAATGATGACCACAGCAAAGATGAGCTGGTTTACGAATGCATGGGCATGTGCTTACTCAGCCCTCTCATACAGAAGGGGACTGATGGAACGCAAAGACACAGGAGGCGAAGGAGGCCCTCGGATGCATTCCGTTGTAAGACCCTAGCACACCCACTAGGTGGCAGAGTATTATTCCACAGTGGACTTGCATTGGTTGAAAATATATATTCAAGCTGTAAGGCAACCACATTTCTAAATAGCTCATATTTCTTTTATTTCCTTCTTTTCAGGAAGGAAGAAATGAAACTGCCTTTGTTCACAATTAACATGATTATCTGTGTAGAATGAACTGACACAAAAGCGGAACTAAATAAGGGATGATAGCAAGATTTCAGGTTAACAGACAAACACTAACTGCTCTCCCACATAGCAAAGATAAACAAGTTAACTTTGAAACATTAAGACTCATAAAATGAAATACTTTGGGCAAAAATCCAACAAAATGTGTACAGGATTTATATGAGGAAAATCAGAAAATTCTGGTGGAAGAAATAAAAAAGAAATAAACAGATACTCCATAGGAATATTACTCATCCATTTAGGGTTCTTCTGCTCAGTTTAGGTGGAAATCATGAATTGGCCAACTGTAGCCCTCGTAGCAGTCCCGACATCTCCAGACCACAGCAGCAACGCTGGGAGCCAGCTGCTGGTCTTTGCTACTACTGGCCATCACTGCTCAATGACAGGTTGCTCTGCTGGGTGCTGGGTCTCTGCTTCTCTTCTTCACTGGCTGCTAGTCTCTGGAGCTGGTCAGCATTAACAGCTGTTTACTCGTTCTGCCCGCACCACTCCGGATAAAAATCCTAAGTAGATTTACGGGACTTGTGGAACCCACAGGATCCGAGAAATAAATCACAAGCAGGTTTACAGGTACACCACAGTGAGTCCATTTTAAATAGCAGGGCCCATGATGCAGCACACGGTGCTACTACACAGGGAGTTGTGGGAGACCACCCTGTTGGTCATGCTCAGAGCAAGCTGTAAGCATTGTGGGTTGGGAAAGGTCAATCCCACAATTGGCTTGTTTTTTTTTTTTTTTTTTTTTTTTAGTCAGACAGTTTATCCTCTCAGCAACAGAAAAAAAAGAAA
>PVLD010022244.1:0-29668 GCA_004027595.1 Dinomys branickii | reverse complement strand
CACAAAACCCGTTGGGGCGCCTAAGTAGGTCTTCCCACCCGGGAGATCCCGCAGTCCTTAAAGCTGCTTTGATGTCTCTCGCTGGGCTGAGCTTCTTCCCGATTCAGGAAAAACCGGTTAGAGCACGCACTTAACTCACCCTGTGATCGTGCAGACAGGAGTGCCGTTCAGATGTTTTTCCCTGGATGGAGATTTTCCCTGACTCAGAAATCCCGCCGGCCAGTCACTGTTGCTCCAGTTCACGCAGCGCTGGCTGCGGGGGTGGGGTTCTGAGCGGGATCCCGGAGCGCTGCCCGGTTTGGTGCAGTTTGTCCCAGTAGCGCATTCTCTGTCGGGTTCAGGAGCTGAAGCCGTTCTTCCCTCCGCACTCGCTCTCTCTTCTGGTCGTCTTCTTCCCGGAAGTCCTCATTTCTGTCTTCATATTGCTATATTTCATTGTTTGGGTGGTAATCCTCTGGGAGGTTCTCTCTCTCTGCTGCCTACCCGGTCGCCATCTTCCCGGAAGTCCCCTAACTAGTGGTTAAGTATTTTTTTATGTGGTTCTTTTCCATCTGTGTATCTTCTTTGATGAAGTACCTATTCAAATCTTTTGCTCATTGTTTTCTTATTACAAAGTTATGAAAGTTTTTTTTCTTTCTCCTAGGGCTATATCCTTCATTAGATAAATGCTTTGTGAGAATATTCTTCCAATGTTTGGCCTATCTTTTCATTCTCCTTAAAGGAACTTTTAAAGAGCCAGAAATTTTAATTTTGATGAAACACAACTTTAAATGTATGAAAGCTGGGTGTAGTGGCACACACCTGTCCTCCCAGCACTCAGGAGGCTGAGGCAGGAGGATCTCTGTGAGTTTGAGGCCAACCTGGGCTACATAGTAAGTTCAAAGTCTGAACTGCACAGCAAAACCCTATCTCAAAGAAAAAAAACCAAAAAATAGTATGGATTATGAAAGAAAATTGACAGCAGTGACTCCATTTGTGATTCAGATGCTGTCTTGTGTGGTAGTGGCCACTCTATGAACTTGCTGACATGCTAAAAGAAAGTTATTTACTAAGGAGGAACATCCTGAAATTACATACACTATACTCCTTCCTAGGACAATGGTTTGGTCTGTGCTGACCTTTAGTGAACCATTGAACTACAGAAGTAAGTTTATACTCCGATAATAATCCTTATATGCTTCCTTTTTTTTAACCCTTAGAAAGATTTCAGACACCCTCCCTAACAGGATACACCCTGGTTTCCTCCAGATTATGTGCTCCTTGAATTGCTCTCCTAAGACCTCAGATAAATGACATTTTGCTTCACAGATTAGATTGTCTGTGAACTCTTTAGATGATAGAATTATGCTGTTAGTGTCATAGTCAATGTCTCTTTGTCTAAAGGCCACAAACGTTTTCTCCTGTATCTTCTGGAAGTTTTATAGGTTAGGTTTTGTGTTTGGGTCTTTAATCCATTTTGAGGGGTTTTGTTTTTGTCTTGCGCATGGTGTGAACTATTGATTGAACCTGTGGTTTTCTTCCATACTAACGTCTAGCTGGCCCGTCACCATCTGTGGAGGGACTTCTTTCTGCAGTTGCCAATATACATAAATGCATCCGTTTTTCAATGTCCTGTTCTGCTCCATCGATCTGTCTATATATCCTGACACTGATACCTCACCGTCCTGATTACTACAGCTTTATGATGAGCCCACTAGTCAGTGCTGGAGCCCTCCAATCTCATTCTTTATTTTACAGTTGTTGTGTTATTCTACGTCCCTTACATTTTGACACACAGTTGTCCCTTGGTGTCTGTGAGGATGGGTTCCAGGACTCCTAGCAGATACCCAAGTCCATGTGTGGTTGCCCTTTATAGAAAATGGCCATAGCCTTTACGTATAACCTGTGCACCATTTTTTCTTGCAGTGCTAGAGATAAAACCCAGGGCCTCATGCCGGAGCTGAGTTACACCGCCAGCCCTACACACATCCTCTTGTACTTCAAATCATCTCTAGATTACTTTCGATACCTCATACAGTGTAAACACTATGTAAATAGTTTTTATATTATATTGCTTAGGAAATAATAAGAAAAATATCTATATGTGTTCTGTAGAGATGCAAGTTCTTCCCAAATATTTGGTACTCACAGTTGACTAAATACATGGATATGAGTCAGACACAGGGGGCCAACAATATATTTTAGAATAAGCATCAGTTTCTAGGATAAAAAAGAAAGCTTGTTGGAGATTTGATTGGAATTGTATAAAATCAGTATATTAATTTGGTAACCTCTAGATCAATCGACTTTTTTACAAGATCAATTGACTTTTTTACAATATCAAATTTAAACCAAGTGTGATGGCATGTGCCTATAATCCTAGCACTCAGGAGGCTGAGGCAGGAGGACCACCACAAGTCTGAGGGCAGCCCAAGCTACAAAGTGAGTTCAAGACCGTTCTGAACTACATAGCAAGACCCTGTCTTAAAAACAAAATGAGAGGCAAATTTAAATCTACAGTTTTGGGCTGGGGATATAACTCAGTGGCAAATGTGCCTGCCTGGGAAGCACAAGGTCCTAAGTTCAATACCTGGTACAAAAAAAAAAAAAATTTACAATGTAAATTCTCACTGAATCTCCCTGGCCTGAACTGTGGGTAAAGACATGTTTGTTGGGAGGGCATGACATGTATTCAGCTAACACTTCAGAAACACAGTCCCCCAGTCCTCCTCAAGACCTAGCACCATGCTCTCTAGCTTGCAAGAGGAATGTAAAATCTAGATAAAAAGCAGAACGAGACCCCAGCCCACAGTTCAGATAAAAAGAACAGCACTGCTGAACAAGAAGACAGACCCAGAGGCATCCTAATTCCTTCCTGTTAGAGATACTCAAATACAGCCAATTTCGCACAATTTATCACAGCAAAACCAGATCCCCTGAGTCTTCTGCTCCAAGCAGGGTCTGAGAAAAAGTCACCATAAACAATGCAGGCAGTGAGGGCTCAGAGCGGCCCACAGTGCATGGGCGTGAGCGAGCTGGAGCCGGCACCCTGGGAGACCCCATGAGCAGACGAGGCCCAGGGCAGGGCAGAGTGTAGCTCAAGGGTGTCCAGGAAATGGGGCAGGTGGTGCCCAGGACTCCAAGATCAGGACTGTCAGGGACACCAGCATGTGACCTCTGTCCAGCGCCTCACAAAGCTCTGACGTGTAAATATTTTCACCCCAGTTCATTCGTATGCCCTCCTCCTCCCCCTTTCCCTTTTGAGAGTTGCTGGGTGTAATACTGTGTCCTCTGGCCAAGTCCCATGTGAGGACGTGGACGTGGGTGAGGAGGATGCCGGAAGCCGGTGATAGACGTGGAGACAGAAGCGGATGGGGTACCCAGAGGGTCTGACAGGATCAGCTAAGGTTTGGAAAGAGCACCAGAAAGAAACCAAAAGGCGGGACGCAGCACCTCCCCAAGGAAGGAGGTGGACACTGTGGCCTGGGACAGCTTCTTCCTATGTGGCCTGACCACCTATTGCTGAAGGCCATCGCGAGGCTGTGGGGAAGCATCAGGCCAGCCCGGGAAGGGCCCTGGGGGCCTAGCATCCCCTGGTAGGATACAGGGAAAGGACCCAGTCCTGGCAGAAATCCAGGCCTCGTCAGGCCACTGGGCAACACAACCAGCCACCTGGGTAATCGCAGGTGGGCCGGGGCTCTTTGAGAGTGATAGAGCGTATTCTGTAGTGATTTGGAGCTAAGAGACTCGTGCATAGAGTAGAAAGAAATAAAACGGACAGGGGAAGTAGCCTCCAGTGCCAGGCTGAGTCCGGTTTTTAGTCTGTCACAGGCAGTGAGGAGCCCCTGGTGTTGAGTGCTGTTCTTATGCCTCGGATAACACCTGCATCAGGAATGTCCCAGTGGTCACTGTCTACCCCTCAGCTTGTCACAGAGGTGGGCATTTAGTAGACAATGTGTTTGTTTCTTAATCCAGTGCTAACAGAGCTACCAAAACTCAGATGGCCCCAGAGTCCAAGCACGCAGGGATCCCATAGGGTGAGTGTGGAAGAAGCCAGAGAGGCTACCAGGATCTGGTGAGCCAGTGGGCTGCAGGAACTTTTTTGAATTACTGAGAAAATAAGATCACAATCAACAATGCACATGTTTTTATGGTGTTCTCCCTCTATGTGTGTGCAAATCAATATGTAAAATCTATTCAAATTAGCTGACATTTGAGAGCACTGTTTTGTTTGATTGCAGACCAAGAAAAGCTACAGTTTGAAGCACCTACTGGGTGAGTACTGATTTGTTTTTTGTTTTTATCGTTAAGAAAAAAAAATCAATTCAACATTGATCTTGCATGATTGCTTTTATAGATTTTTGTTCAACCCTGAACTCATTACAAGTGAATTCCAATTTTAAAAACTCAAGTTCAGCCCCTGCGCTGCCAGACTGGGTTTATCTTTTCCGGCGCTGCCTTGTGGTGCTGTGAAATCTCCCTCCATTGCTCTTGCACCTGCCTTTCCTCCCTTTTTCCTTTCCTTTTCTCTTTTTTCTCCTTTTCTCTTGTTTTAGCTTTCAAGTAAGAACCTCTGGTTCCACTCCTCCTGCACAAGGCTGCGCTGCCTCCCCTCTGCGGAGCAGGCAAACGCGCTCCCTTCCGCTTCCCTCTCTCCACTCAGAACTCTCTTGATGCCCCTGTCCCCTTGTCTAGGAGGAAGCTGCGCTCATACATCGTTCACCATTTAATCCTTGGTGGTGCCTCTGGCTCTGTGTGTTTCTGTCACTGTCTGTCCTCTCTCGCCCTCTCCAAGGCACCTAATACTTGTTTGTTGAATCACCCTGTAGATTCTGATCCAGCTTGGGCACAAGAGCTACTTAGATTTGCGAGGCTCACCTGGCCATAGCCCGAATGGATGACAGGGCTGGGAGGGTGTCCCTCCCGCCTCTCCACGCCTCCCTTGTGCTGTGGAGTACCCCAAGCAGTGTTTCACAGGCTGTACGTGGCTTTATGTGCCTAAGCATGCGTTCCTGGAGGCTGTCTTCCTAGTTTTAGCTTTCCTAAGGCCTCAGATAGAAGGAGCTGGAGCTTTGTACCGGTGCTCAGTAGATGTTTAGAGAATTGAGAAATGAAAGAACTCATGGAATAATCAAATGAGACTAGCAAACTACTCTGCAAACTAAGTCAGAGGGTGGTAAGGTTTAGTTCAGCACATCTCATTCAACTTGGGCCTTACTCAGTGAGCAAACCAAATCCAAACATCTTAGTACACTTATACAAGGTCAAAAGAGGGTGATTCAGTGGCCGGGCATGGTGGCGCACACCAGTAATCCCAGCACTTCAGAGGCCAAGGCAAGAAGATCAGCCCAAATTCAAGGCCAGCCTGGGCTACATAGTGAATTCAAGGTCAGCCTGGATTACACAGTGAGACACTGTCTCTGAAAGAAGAAAGGAAGGAAGAAAAGGAAGAAAAGGAAGAAAAGGAAGGAAGGAAGGAAGGAAGGAAGGAAGGAAGGAAGGAAGGAAGGAAGGAGGAAAAGTAAAGGAGGTGTCCTGAGTCCATAAAATGGATCTTGAGAAGACCCAGTGGGATTCCTTGTGTCCCTCTCTCCCCGCTGAGACTTGTCGTCATTACCTGTTACCTGTATCACCCGTAGGACTTCTCTTACTGACTCTGAGCCACAAAGGTGGGGCAGGTCTTAGACCACAGGCCAGGGAAGCAGAAAAAGCTGGCCCTTGAGATTTCAAACGAGAGATGACCCGCTGTGGGCAGCACTACCCTTGCTGGCAGAGGGAGGGAGGGAGGGAAGGAGCGAGCAGGCGCCGCTCTTTGCAGCTGCTCAGTGCTCGCGTGTATTTCTCTAAAGCACAGGCAGCAGAGTGGAGTGTGCTGCCTGGACTGTGAGTCTGGAAAGAGCTACCAGCAAGGAAGACCCGGTGTCCAGCACACATGGGATTAAAGGTAGGTACCAAAGGAGAATTATCATGGAAATAGGGGAGGGGGGGACACTTGCTACCTAGATGCTGAAGAAGAAAAGTCACCAGAGTCCCAGCCCTCCTTTCATAATAAGAGGGGGAAAAGGACACGTTTAACCCTCCATGCGGCGTAGAGTCCATTTCAGCTGGAAAGGTGTAGCTCTGATTAGGTCCGGATTCCCACGCTAGGAAGTAACGTGCTTCTTGGAAGAGCTGCCCTGTTGAGAACAATGGTTAGAGTGGGGAGAGTGGGACTAGAAGGTCCGTGTTTTGGACACACGACCCTGGCCCTTTACCTCTCGCGCTACCCTGGTTTATGGATTTTTACCTCCTCCCCAAACTTTCCGCGGAAAGGTAGAAAAATCTCGGTGCAGGGACTTACACATGAGACTTCAGCTCCAACGGTTTTGTACACTGATTTCCTACAGGCTGAACTGGGCAGGGCAACAAAAAGAAAAGCAGATACAGGGTCATTTTTATACTTTAATAACATCATAGAGGATTTTATTTTCATGAGGTTTTAAATATGCTATTTTTGTCATCATTTTTTAACTAGTTAAACTAAAGATAATCCCCATACACACACCAAGAAAATCCTCTACCTTACGTTTTTGCCATTGTCCATAATAAAAGCCTTGGGAATTTAGTATTTGAAGTTCTGGCCTTTGGACTGTGTCTTAGTCAGCTCAGGTTACCATAAACAAAATATCATAGACTGAGTGGCCTAAATAACAGAAATGTATTTTTCCAAGTGCTAAAGACCAGAAGTCTGAGATCAGGGAGCCAATCGGATTGGGCGCTAGGGAGGGGCCTGCTTGTCCCTGTGAGCTCAGGGCACCAATCCCATCGGGCCATCTGATCTGGCCTCCTCTAGCCTTATTACTTCCGGGAGGTTTTATCTTCCAGTACGACCATGTGAGGGAGAGTTTGCAACAGATGAGCGAGGCAGAGGGGCATAAACATTCAGTCAGAGCAGACCATTTGAGGTGGTTCCACAGTGCGTGAAGTATATCTCCAGACAGACTTCATTTGGCAAGGTCCTATGGAAAGAGTTTTATTGCAAAATGCATTTCTTCATCACTTAATATTATAAAAAGTGCTTGAAATACACACACACAGATACACACACAACACACACACACTCACATACACACAACACTCACACACACACACACACACACACACACACACACAGCCTGCTTCTCACACCCATCTACCCCAGGCCAAACTAACTAGTGTTGCGTTTCTTCCTCACACTTCTAGACCTTTGGTTGCTAATAAGCATGAATGACAAATTTTTTTTTTAAATATAAGTACAAAAACATATTAACAAACAGACACCAATTAGCATAAAAAATAGTACAATCACAACTGATCTATAGACAAGGTGACATGGTCTCAGCAGTGGTTATTGCTTTATCCATTGATATCTTCGAAGTGTAAATATATGAACCCATATACAGACATGCAAAATTAGCCAGACAATTAATCCTCTCAACAACAGAAAAAAACACAAAAACCAAAAATCCAAAGACAAAAAACAAAACAGGCAAACAACAACAATAACAGCAACAAAAAAAAAACACCAATAGTTGCTGCTTTGCATATTGATACCTTCGAAGTGTGTGTTCAGGATAACACATACAGACATACAAGAGTGAATGACAAATTAAACAGGAAGAAGATCATATAACTAAGAAATGAGGTGTTCATCCTTGGTCCACAAATACTAATAGCAATATCATTTAAGGAGGCAGTGATGGCCAGGTAGGGAGTATGTGTATAATAAGTGTTAAGTTGTTTTATATTTAGAAAATGAAAGACGGCCTATTTTCTTCTTAGTACAGACTGGAGAAAGAAAGGCTTGTGAAAAACTCTGCCTGATAAGGGTTTCTGTAACATGACCCCTAAATCATCTTTTTAAAAGTTCTGCTTCTCTATGGCAGTAGTGGCAAACCTATGGCACTTGCGCCACAGCCAGCTGTTTATTATCGTTATTTTGGGGGGGTACCAGGAATCAAACTCAGGACTTCGCACTGGCCAAGAAGGCACTTGTGCCACTGAGCTATATTCTCCGCCCTGCTTATTATCATTGAAAGTCCTAAAAGTTTTGCCATCACTGCTGTATGGGCTGAGACTAGGTCTCTGGGAAGGATGAGGTTTTTATATTTGTTTTCCTGTGGAAATTTTGGGTTGGCTTGTGAAAACTTTTGAGAAAAGAAAATCAGATTTGTATCTGCTAAACAATTGGTCTTATTTCAAATACTATCTCAGGTCTGATCTGGTCATAGGTCAGCTTTCCCTGTTTTGAAATACTCAAGCTGAAGGAGATTCTTGTTATTAAACTCTTCTTTCAACTGGCGCAACAGACCGGATGTTGAGACTTCTGTTCTCAACCTATTAGGCCATTCATTTAACAGGTGATTTTCTGATTATCAGCACTTTTAAGAAGCTGAGCCTATCAGTCTTTGACAAATTACAATATTGTCATGTTTTCGAGATGTTAGCTCAAAGAAATACTTATAAGCCAGGTGTGATGGCACACCCCTGTAATCCCAGCACTGAAGAGGCTGAGGCAAGACAGAGAGAGAGAGAGAGAGAGAGAGAGAGGGAGGGAGGGAGGGAGGGAGGGAAGGAGAGAGGAAGGAAGGAAGGAAGGAAGGAAGGAAGGAAGGAAGGAAGGGAAGAAAGAAAGAAAGAAAGAAAGAAAGAAAGAAAGAAAGAAAGAAAGAAAGAAAGAAAGAAAGAAAGAAAGAAAGAGAAAGAAAGAAAGAAAGAAAGAAAGAAAGAAAGAAAGAAAGAAAGAAGGAAAGAGAAAGATATATTTATAAGGTGAATACTTTGAAAACAGAAGGATCAACATTGGCGAAATCTATCAATTTGCCCATCCCCAGGAAATATGAGCCAATTGATACATTTACAACCCTTCCTTACCCAGAACATAAAGAGGGTGATTATCCAGGTGACTTCCTGTCCTGCCTCTGTCTTCATCTAACTTATTTAAGGCCATCAGAGCCACAGAGCACAGGCTGAGCAGAAGAAAGGGTGGCATTCTAGCATTAGTGTGGCTATAGAGTGTCCATGTACATCTGTGTGTCTAGCTGGGGAGAGAGGAAACAGCAGAATGACTGTCCCGCTAAAGGCATTTTCCCTTGTGGGAGTCATCAAAACCAGTCAGCTCTTGAGAAGACGGGCTGACACCTTAAATAAATAACTCAGAGGTTTTTAAATGCCCTGTTCTAGTAAGGATGTGGAGCAATAGACCCTCATTCATTGCTGATGGGGACAAAAAATGTTAACCCCTTTTGTTATATGCCAAGAATCCCTTAAAGAAATATTTACAGGCCATTTGAAAGACAGTTTGGAAGTTTCATACAAAGTTCAAGATAGGCTTGCTAGCCATGCTATTCAGCAATCGGGCCTGGATATTTACCCAAATGAGTTGCAAACTTTGGAACATCTGTATGGTGGAATGTTGTTCAGGCATTTAAAAATGAGCTATCAAGCCAAGACCTGAAGATTGTTAACTGAACCTACACATTGTTAAGTGAAAGGTTCTAGAGCTGGGCCTAGTGGTGCACACCTGTAACCCCAGCCCTCGGAAGATCACCACAAGGCTGAGACCAGCCCGGGCTGTAGAGTGAGCTCAAGGCCAGCCTGAACTGCACAGCGAGACCCTGTCTCAAAAAAATAGTGCATGGCGTCAGCCTGAAAAGATACAACTATATGACAGCCAAGAAAATCCAAAACTATAGAGATCAGTGGTAACCAGGAGTCCAGGGAGACAGAAGAACGGCTAAGAGAAACACTAGAGTTTTTAGGGTAAAACTGTTCTATGTTTTACTCTAGTGATGGGTATAGGATGTTGTACATCTGTCAAAACACGCTTCACTTTAGGACAAAAAGAGTAAACTCGGATGCAATCCATGGGCTGTAGTTAGTAATAACGTATCAATAGTGGCTCATCAGTTTCAACAAATGCATTTTACAGGGCCCAGGATACAGCTCAACCGCACAACACCTATCTGGCAAGTTCAAGATCCTGAGTCTGAGTCTGAGTCCTAGTAACAGGGAAATGTGGGGACAGTAGGAAGATACTAGAGAGCGTATATATATATATATATATATATATATATATATATATATATACACACACACACACACACACATACATACACACACTCACACACATATATATATTCATAGAAGACATACACATATAGGTATACGTGTGTGTATATTCCAAGAAGAGATATATATGCATACATATATACACATTCCATATAAGATAACATAGGGGAAAATCTAGATGACCTCAAGTCTAGCAAAGACTTTTTCTTCTTCTTCTTTTTTATTTTTGGTACCAAGAATCAAACTCAGGACCTTGCACTTGCCAGGCAGGCACTATGCTACTGAGCTATATCCCCAGCCCCCTGAGCTACCTCCCCTGCCTGCAAAGACTTTTTAACTATAATACCAAAGGCATAATCCATGAAAGAAAGACTTGGTAAGCTAGACTTCATTAAAATTGAAAATAGCAAAAGACACTATCAAAAGAATGAAAAGACAAGCCACAGCCTGGAAGTAAATATTTGCAGAAGGCATAGGTGGGTGTTATCTGGAGTATAGAAAGAACTCTTAAAACTCAAAATTAAGGGGCTGTAGATACAGCTCAGTAGCATAGCGCCTGTCTGGCAAGGGCAAGGTCCTAAGTTCAATTCCTGGCACCAAAAAAACCCCAACAAAACTCAAAATTAGAAGCCTGGCATGGCGGCACACTCCTGTAATCTCATCACTCAGAAGGCTGAGCCAGGAGGATCACTCCCAAGTTCAATGCCAGCCTGGGCTACATAGTGAGTTAGAGACCAGCCTGAACTGCACAGCAAGACCTTGTCTCAAAAAAAAAAAAAAAAAGAAAACCTTTAAAAATTAGAAAGCAAATCACTCAGTTAAAAAATGGGCTGGAGATTTCAACAAAACTTCACCAAAGATGTATTGGTAGCAAATAAGCACATGAAAAGATGTTCCACATCAGATCATCAGAGAAATGGACATTAAAACAGTGAGGTTCCGATGCCCGCCTACCAAAGCCCAGAACTCAGAGAATTCCAGGTGCCAGCAGAGGTAGGGGGAACAGGAGCTTCCATTCCTTGCTGGTGAGAATGAAGAACCTCTTTGGAAGGCAGGTGGATAGTGTCTTGGCAAAGTTAAATATATTGGGCAGGGGATATAGCTCAGTAGCACACATGCCTGCCTGGCAAGTGCAAGATCCTAAGTTTGATTCCCCATACAAAACAAAACAAAGAAAAAACTGAATATATTCTTACCATATAGTCCAGCATTTATGCTTGATATCATCCCAGAGGAGTTGAAAACTTAGGTCTACACCCAAAGAACCTACTCACAGGTGTTTATAGCAACTTTATTCATAATTGCCAAAACTTGAAGCAACCAGGATGCCCTTCAGTAGGTGAATAGATGTACTAAGGCACGTCCAGGGCTGGGGATATAGCTCAGTGGAATAAACGCTTGCCTAGCAAGTGCAGGGTCCTGAGTTCGATCTCCAGTACCGCAAAAAAAAAAAAAAAAAAAAAAGGCGAGTCCAGACAATAGAATATTAGTGAGCACAAAACAGAGCCAGGCATGGTGGCACACACCTGTAATCCCAGCGCTTGGGAGGCTGAGGCAGGAGGATCATTGCAAGTTCAAGACCAGCATGAGTTACAAAGTGAGCTCAAGGCCAACCTGAACTGCATAATGAGACCCTGCATCAAAAAGACAAATAAATAAAAAAAGCCCTCTCAAACCAAGAAGAGATGTGGATAAACTTTATGTATTATTCAGGGCAAAAGCCAACCTGAAAAGGTTACAGTCCATCAGACCCCCAGCTTCGTGACATTCTGGGGAACGCACAACGTGCGGGTAGTAGAAGGATGAGTAGTTTCAGGGCTTCGTGGGGCAGGAGGGTTGAACAGACCTCACAGAAGAATTTCAGGGCAATGGAAATACTTTCTATAATACTAGAATGGTGGACATGTCATGAATTTGTTCAAACCCACAGAATGTGCACCCCCAGAAGCGAATCCAAGAAAAACGATGACATTGGGTGAATATGATGTCTCAGGGTGGGTTATCAGGTATTACCAGCATCCCACCTTCCTGGTGGAGGAAGTTGGAGGCAGGGGAGGGGCTGTGCATGTGTAGGGCCAGAGGTAATAGAGAAATCTCTGAACCTTTCTCCCACTTCTGCTGTGAACCTAAAAATGCTCCAAGAACAATCAGGCCTGCCCCAAACTTTAAGTAAACCACATTCATAGCATGACAGTAGCAAATGCTGACATCCTGGCCAGTTCCTTTTTAGCAGGCTGTCACACACACACACACACACACACACACACACACACACACACACTGCCAGGTTCTTTTGCAGCAACGTTGAGCTTAGTTGACAGCTTCACAGCGGTGCCTTTCTCAGAACTGCTCAGCAGATGGGCACTGTCTAGCCAGAAAGTGCCCAAGCATGGCTTCGGGGCGCACTGGGTCAAGGTACAGAAGTCACCCTTTCTGTCCCAAGATCCTACACCTTTGGTGACCTCCACACAGCAGCGTTTCCTAGCGGATCAGGCTGATCCTAGACGTTTCTCTCACACACACACACACACACATGCATGCGCGCGCGCGCGCGCGCGCGCACTCACTCACACACCTGTTTCTTCCTGCCCTGCTGTCTGTCCAAGCTGCCTTTCAGAGTTCATCATAATCTGCTTCCAGGGAACCTGTCCCATGGCAATCCCAGGAGCAGAACTAGAGACAGAGGGGACTCTGGTGCCAGCTCACTTGCCGACCGAAAGGCTGGTGTTACTCAATGTTGCGAGTCCTGGTCCCGCCTGCTGCAGGAGCTCCAAGGCCCAGACCTGCACCTCGATGACCTGGGCTCAGACCTGATGGACAGGGATGCACCTGAAGCTGTGCTGTGTTTAGCATCGGAGAAGAGGAAGTATCACCTCTCAAGATGATGGAATTGGGAGGCTGTGGCTCAGCCCCCGAGTCACTAACGAGACAGAGGCTGGCTCACATTAGTCACCAATGTACAGTGCAGTGTGCGAATGAGAGAGTCTTCTTGTCAACATCTCACCGGCGTCTCCACCTGCAGAGCCAGGCAGCTGAAGAGTGGTGGTGGCACTTGAACGAGGGATGAATTCTCACCTGCTGCAAGGCTGCTGCTTGGTCACTCGGGGCTCTGATGGCCAGCAGATGAGTGGGCAAAGTCGGGCACTGATAGGGCGAAAGAAGCCTAGTACGTGCAGTGAAAGTCTGCTCGGTATCCTGGACCTGGGCCGCAGGAGCAGCCTGCCCCCCTGTGTGCGGAGCCACACCTGCCTCGTCCCCTGAGCCCACGCAGGAGCTGCAGGTGAGGCCGGCTTGTCTGTGATCACCTTCTGCTTCCTCCTGAGCCTTTCCGGCCCCTTCCAGAACAATGACTAGGGTCAAATGATGGCAGGACCCAAGCAGGGATGAGGCGCCTGGGCCTTACAGGTGTGTGCTGCAAAAGTGAGGAGCGTGGGATTGCGTAGTAATGCCCATTGAGGAAGGTCCCTCGCAGAAGAAGTATCAGATGACCAAGCTGCCTGGACGACTTGGCCAGTAAGTCTCAGCCAGCCTCGTCCTGGGCATCCCAGCGCCTGTGTCATGGGCTCATCAATGGAGAAGCCTTGGCAGCAGAACAGGAGCGGTAGGTGGGCCCAGCAGCAGGTGCTCTTTATCCTCAAGGCAGACCTAGGACATGACCTGGTGACCACATGGGCTGCCCTTGGCCTGCCAGCGTTGCTCTGGCTGATCTGGCTGGCTGGATGGGTGTCCCTTCCTCCCTCACCACACTCCAGTCATCCTTCCCGAAGCTTCGTGTTCAGAGAGGGTGGCCTGCTCCACTAGAGGGGGCTGTCTTCAGTTAAGGGCCCCGGAGTAGCTGCACTCTCATGCCAGGGCGTCCGAACGCACCCTCAAGGTGCATTTGCCAAGGAACCCAGGGCAGTGGAGCTTCTAAGACCAGACATCCAGTGGGCGCACTGCAGGCGGCAGTCTGCCTTCCCCTAAAAGCAAGAAGACTGATCAAGCCACTACTACTGTTGGAGTCCGAGCTGCCGGCGGAGACCCATTCGGAACCCTGAGTTTCTTCCTCTCCGCTGAGGAAACAAATTGATCTTCGCACCTGGGCAAAAGGGTAGTGTGTGATCAATCATATGCTCGCTTTGATCAAGGGACTTACTCTGTGGCAAAAGAGGCGTCGCTGTGGACGCACAACCCAGCGCCCGCAGCTCCTCCCACCCTGTCCAGACGCCGCCCTCCTGAAGGGGCAGTAGAACAGCTGCTTGTGGGTGAGGTGAGGCAGGGCAGGGCAGTGGTGTAGACACGGCACTGCAGGATGGGTGCTGCCCTTCATAACACAGTGTGCACCTTTAATCTATGGCCACACTGTGGCGCTGTGCTCCACGGGGCAAAACGTGAATCCAGGAACCACAATTCCCAGTGAACTGTGACTTTGCTTTGATGGTACCTGGTGACCCACGTGGGAAATCCTCCCGACAATGTTAGCCTCAGTGAATCCGGAGGTTTTGGCTCCCAGGGGGAACAGTTCCACTAGGGGCACAGTAAGTCCTGCTTAACTTGCAGTTAAGTCTGCCACCTCCTGCAGTCTCTGGCCTGGACCTCCAAGGCTGCATCGCCCTCCCACCCACTCTCGACGTCTGGATGCAGGGCCCCACCAGCACCTCTGCTGCTGTCTTGCTCGGTAGCATCCCAGACTCGCATCAAGCCATGGATCTTTGGCTGACTCATTGACAGGAGCACCTTGGGCCGCGGAGCAGTGAGGGACATCGCACGGCCCAGTTTCCCAGCAGCAGCCTCCCTCCTCGCCATGGTCAGGACCCGCTCCTTCTGCTAACACAGCAACTGCTTTCTTTGCTGGCTGGCTGCTGGCACGAGGATAAAGTGTCAGGGCTCTTTGCGCCCCAGGCCTGGGGGCAGGAAGGTGGGACTCCCCCGAGGAAGCCCTAGCGATGGCTGCATCCCCAGACAGCTGCGCTGCTGCTTCCGGTGCGCCTCCATAACCAGCCTCTCTCCGGCAGTGGACGGTGAAAGTGAATGAGCTCAGCTAATAATAGTTTAGTAGTCTGGAGTGTGTGGAAAGTTTTGAATTCAAGATTCACTTTTGTCTCTAATTTGTCAAGGATACATAAAATGAGAATAACCACCATACCCCAGAGCTAGCAACCCAAGAGCCTGGCTGAGAAACCTGGAGAGCCAGGCCCCTCTTCGGTCCTTATCGGGTCCCCTGGGGTCTTGCAGGTGACCTGTGAGGCACCTAGTATGGGACATAGGGGTGGAATCTTTGCTCATTTTGTAGGAGCATTAAGTGATTTACCTTCAATATTGTTATTTTATTATGCAAAATTATTCGTGTTTGTATTTTGATGAAATAAATTCTAGCAAACAGCCATCTTAGAGCACAGATTATTTTAAATGTCTAATTGATTTTAACTATTTTATGTTACCTTTTCTGATGATAAAATATAAAATAACCAGAAAAGATGGTCAAAAATTTAGGAAACACAGAAAAGTACAAATACAAATGCAAATCAGACAGAACCCAGATAAAGCCATTTTGCTCATCTTCGCTCAGACTTCATGTCTATGGAAATGCGTGATTTAAAGACAAAAACACTAGCCAGGCATAGTGGCACACGCCTGTAATCCCAGTGCTGAGGCAGGAGGATTGCTGCAAGTTTGAAACCAACCTGGACTACAAAGTGAGCTCAAGGCCAGCCTGAGCTGCATAGTGAGACCCTGCCTCAAAAATAAAAAAACTATACTGAAGTTGGGGTGGCTTTCTATTTTAGTCTTACTGACAATTTTCCTTAATTCTATTGAAATAGACGTGACTTAGACTGAACCCCACTGGACACAATGGCTTATTACCCACCCCATCATCTACCTTTGGGCCCATTCCAGCCCAGAACATCTGAGGACAGCTGGGGCTGAACTAGGAGGTGGTTTTCCAGTTGTGAAGTTTCTCTGACCCCAGCTCACAGAAGCTGAAAGTAGCAAACTGGGGCCAGGCATGGCCTGTTATCCCAGCACTTGAGAGGCTAAAGCAGGAAGATCTCCATGAGTTCGAAGCCTGCCTGGGTTACATTGTGAGTTCAAGGCCAGCCTGGGCTACATAGCAAGACCCTGTCTCAAAAAACAGAAATAAATCAGCAAATTCAGACTACCCTGGAAGTTGGCAAGGATTTTGACAAAGAAAATTCCCTAGGGCAACCCACTGGAGCCCCTTCCTGTCTCTCCCAGTAAAGTTTCCTACACTTAAGAAAAAAAGGAAGGAAGGAAGGAAGGAAGGAAGGAGGGAGAGAGGGAGGGAGGGAAGGAAGGAAGAAAGAAAGAAAGAGAACTCACACACACACACAAAAGATAGTTTTGCAAATAAAATAGATACTGTCGGATGCAGCCCAGCCTTAACATCCACACTCATACCCTGGAACCCCAAACCAAATCTACTCCAGCCCTGAAGCCCCAGAACTTGCTGGCACTCTGGTGAGGTGAGTCCTGGCTGTGGAATGACCGGGCAGAACGTGACCCCAGGCAGTGCACAGAGAGGTCTTGGTCAGCTGCACAGCGTCCAGGTGAGGGCTGGGACTCCAAGGTCTCACAGATCAGGCTCAGGTTTCATCTCTCTGGATGTGTGGCTGCGCTCTTTGGACACAAGTTCTTTTATCACCCTTCTGATGGAGATGAAACTCCTGGGCTGGGGTCTGGATCTCTGTCAGCAGACAGCCACTGTCTTCGTGACCCACTGCCCCTCCCAGGGAAGCGAGGAGAGAGCCCAGGAGCCTAGGCACTGCTGCAGGGCAGCTCTCTACCCCAACTCTCCGAGGGGAAATGATGCACTTCACTGCGTGTGACAGAGATGGTCCTGAACAGGTTATAAGGAACAACGGAAAATCTACTTTGAAAGGAAATGAAAGAGCCTGCCGGGTTAAAGTCGGCCTCAAAACAAGCCCAATCGACCGCAGACCCACTGTGCCATCCACTGGAAAGCAGCAGGAAAGCCATGATTGTGTCTTCCAAATCAGTTACTTACAAATAAAGTGTAAATGCCCAGAGAGGCCACACAGCTGCTGGGTGGCAAGGCCACCATCCCCACCCTGGGCTCCGGTAGCCTAGGTGCTGTCCACACTGAGCTGGCTCCCCCTGCCCACGCCTCTGCAACCCACGCACACATCTGTCACCCCCGCTGTGCTGCAGACCCCTGGCCACAGCGCTTCCTGCAGCGAAAAGGAGCCAGCAGAGCTGTCCCGGGCTGCAGATGTGTGCAACCGCACGCACCCGGTCCCCTGAGCTCAGCTGGGACCTGTGGTTTGTCACTTCTGAGTTGGTCCAGCCACTGCAGGCCCTGGAGACACCTCCTTGGGAAGTCATGCAACCCAGGCCCCCCGAGGCCAGGCAAACCGGAGGATGTGGGACACCTGGTGCTGCCCCGTGCAGTCAGAGGGGACAGGACCTGTCCCAGGGTCCAGGCTGCACTGGACGCCCCGCCCGTGGCTGAGGGACTGAAGCCCCATCCCTTTCTCTCCCAGGTGGCCGCAGCCCTGAGGGCATCCCTGTGGCAGCCCGGGAAGGCGGTGGCGGCACAGAGGACCTGGAAAGGGACAGCAGCATGCTGAGCGTAACCATCTCCCCGGCCCCTCCCCTGAGTTCCGCCCACAGCCGCCCCTGCCCCACTTCTCCATCCCCACCGTCCTTTCATGACCCCCACAAGGACCTAGACTGACCCGAGAAGCTGAGGCCTGGCACCCCCACCCCAGCCCTGTATGTCGCAGCGTCCCTGTAACCTTGGCCACTTGCTGGCCTGGGCCACGAGGGACCCCACACACACCCCGCCCTCTTTTCCCCCAGCTCTCAGGACTTTTCCAGTTGGAAGACAGCTGTGAGACGGAGTGCTCCAGAGCTGTGCTCCTGGAGACAGGGAGAGAAAGCACCAAGGGGGAGAAAGAATGTGGGGAGGATGCAAGGCGAGCACAGATGAGGGAGGGGAGCAGCGGGTGTGGCAGCCTGACCTTCTCTGACCTTCTTGGCATTTCAGGGCACTGTGCAGGATGGAGGAGGAGCACAAAGGCATCCAACCACCCACAGTGCCAGCGAGGGCCTCGGGGCCTAGCATCCCTTCTCCAGAGAACTAACCGTTGTCACGACCATCACTCCTGGCCAGGCAGGCCTCCACGCCATCCGCCTCCTAGGGACAGAGAAGCTGCCAGGGCACTGCCATCACGCTCTCATTCCTCAAGGAGAAAACAGCCCACAGTTCGGCCATGAATGTGCAGCCTTAGGAGGGGGCCCAAGGACCACCCAGTGGACACCCAAAGACTTGGGGCTCCTGACTTTAAGAGTCAGATATGTCACTGTAGGGGCTGCACCCTGCAATGTCGGATGAGTGGCAGCACCCCCATGAGATATCAGTAACACACCATGCCACTCTGCTTCCTGCCCCAAACTCTGACGATCAAGAAATGCCTTTAGCGTTGCCAAAGTCCCCTGCGTTGGGCTGGGATCCCCTGGGAGGAGCAGCTGGGTGTGGCTGCTCCTTGAGAGAATGCGGATCTGCTCAGTGTTGGCCATGGTGGCTTGGGATGTTTGCATATAGATTTGTCAGTTCTCAAATTTGTTTTAGTTACTTTCAGTTATTTTTGTTTTCATTTCATTAATTTTCACTTGCTTTGGAGTTTCTAGTTATCTCATTTTACACTGTTAGTTACTTTTCAAAATATTTTATTTTCACAGTCATTTAGTGTTTGGTTTTCATTTTTCAGTTATTTAAGGTTATTTTGTTTGAAGAGTCACAGATGTCAAATTAATTAGCTTATAACTACTTATTTTTAACGATGTGTCTTTATAATTATTAATGTCTGAGTGTTAGTTACTGGAGCTGTTGAGTTATTTTTACAGCTACTTGACTGAAACTCTTGCTGTAGGGCTATTTATTCAGAGTGACATGTTCTTAGTTACCTCGGGCTTTTTCTTCTGAGTTATTTTGTTCTAGAGTTGCTTATGATCACAGGGTTTTTATTCAGCTATTTTAGAGTCTGGATTTTTTTACATTCATCTATTTATTATTTAGTTTATGTTACTTGGTTTTTAATTACGAACATTGTGTTTCTGAGTGTTCTGTGCTCAGCGTCCGAGACAGTTCGTTCTTTTCATTTCTTGCCGTCACTCAGCTATGGCTTTTCAGTTGTGTCTTTGCCATTGAAATGGATTCTCTTCTTTATTTTTACACAGTTCGTTCAGATTTATTTCCAAAGTTATTTAGGATTAGAATTACTTAGTATATCAACCAGTTTAATGAAAAGAGAGAGACAGAGAGAGACAGAGACTAGGTCACTTACGTTAACAGAGAACTCAGTAGGAAGGTTGGTACTCTGCCTGTCGGCTGTCAGAGAGTTCAAGGATCACCCAGAACTGATACTAGGGGGGCTGCGGGGTGGAGATTTTAACTGCAAGAAGCAGCCACCATTCCAGAGGCAAGCCACCATAGACAGGGGCCGGGGTTCTCCAAACCCAGACCCCTGGGGGCGGTGGGGGCCATGCCTGAGGCCTGGCTCTGCAGGAGCCAAGGAGGCCAGGGGCTGGGTGTGGGGGGCGGGGGAGGCCCGACAGGGTGGTGAAGGGGGAGCTGGAGCCGCCTCGACCTTGTGGGTGGAAAGCTTCAGGGGTGGCTGGCGGGGGCTGCGGGGCACCAGTGTCCGCTCTCACCCTCTGGCCTCCGAGAGCAAGCAGAGGAGCCGGAGACGTTCTGGGCTCCCTCGCCAGCACGCCCAGCCCAGGTCTAGAGGCAGTTCTGATTTAATGTTGGGGATTTTCAGTGGTGGTTTGACTCAGTTTCCCCTGGCTGCAGCCAAGGCTTCAGTCCCCGTTGTTCGTGGAGCTGCGAAGCCCAACAGACCCCTGAGAGGGTGCTCTTCTCTCTCTGTGAGATGCGAAGGAGCCGCTTTAGAACCCAAGAAAAGAAAACCAGTCTGTCCCACTATGTTCACAACAGAAGGGCAGAGGTCAAAAGGGGACAGAGATTCAGAGACAGGTGTCCGGGGAGGCGCCACGGAACTGCTGTCCCGTGTCCGGAGCGAGCATGTGCTGCAGACCAGCCTCTCCCACCTCCTATGCTACAACACAGTCTTCTCGATAATGTGTGTTTGAAGTGTGTAGACCTTTTGCACAACAAAATAAAGTTCTTCTCAGATCTATAGTCTGCAACCATAGGCTCTTCTGTGTGCATTATTCTTCAACCCTCCCGACTCTGTTTTTGAACAGAAAGAACATTTTTGTACAGATGCCCAACGCAGTCCTTCCCTGGACGGCTCCCCCCAGAGCCTTTCTGGCCTGGGGTGAACCCGGGGAAGGGGAGATAAAGGTGAACGAGAAGCTCTGAGTCCAGCTGGGGCGGCAGATGTGATACTGTTGTGTGACAAATACTCTAGAGACACAGAGACTGCCATCAACTTCCCCATGTGGTCAGGGAGGGGTGATGGTGGCCTGGGTCTTACAGAGCTGAGTTTTCTCCAAGTGGAGGAAGAAACCCTGGGCCGGGGGGACAGCTCATGCTCAGACACAGGGCCGAGGACAAGTTCTCAAGGGCAGTGGGCCACAAAGTTCAGAAAGACACCGTCACTGGGACTGTCTGGGCCTCAGGAGAGGACTCAGCATCCTGTCCACAATGTTGTCAGTCAGCTCTTAAAGACCCCCCCGGGAGGTGCCCTAGGCCTGATACATTTTATATTCTTAAATCCAACCCGTTCAGCCCTTGTGCCATTTTCCTTTCTGCCCACATGGGCTGGCCCGCTCTGAGCGTACCTTTGCCTAATTAAACTTCATTAAACTTTCCTACTGTTTCCTTACTGCCATATGCCACATCCAATTCTTTGTCACACACAAGAACCTGGAAACCTTCCTGGGCCCCTGTTACCAGGTTTTGGGGGGTTGGTGTCTCCTGGGGGTAGTTTCTAGGTTCTGTCTTTAGCAAAGAATTGGTCAAGGCAAGCGCAAACAGTAGCAAAGTTTTATTAAAGGTAGGAAAAGAAACAGGCTCTGCAGAGAGAGCTGGGCCAGGTAAAGGCAGGAAAAGAAGTGCACTCTACAGCGTGAAGGCGGCCACCATGCAAGAGAAAACACGGCAGCAAAAACTCAGTATGGACATCGTTGTATCACTCAGGCTGACGTCGGGTACAGGCCGTCTTGCAAACCTGCTCGAGGTCTCGCGAGAAGTCCTCATGCAGGGCTTTGGGAGCTCTTCTGCGCATGTGTTCTTGGATTTGTCTCACCTCCTTTCCTGTCCAGTATTAGCCACACCTACCTTCCCGTCTCATTTCCCTCTAAGAGACACAAATCCCTGTCATTCTTCATGGGGTGCTGAGGGAGTGAAGGTCTCTATCTTCTACAGCTTCATCAAGCCGGGAGGAGCTGTAGCCCCTACCAGCTGGGGACTGTGTGCTCTCTAGCCTCCTTGGTGTGCTGTGGTTCACTAGGTATATGGAAGAGAAAAACTGTTAAAAGACGATGAGAAAAGAATTAGTGACTATTGAGCTGTCTGTTCAGTGGGAGAAATAACTTTAGCAGGTGGGAGTTCCATGCTTCTTGTGGAGGACAAGGTATGGCAAAGAGGCAGGTTAAATAAATTATTAAGAGCCTTAGCAAATTACCCATGTAATAGATCTAATTAAAAATGGGAGCCTCCATACAGATGCCATTTAAGCTGTGGTGAATTAGGGTCATGAGTGACTACTCATCTGCACCTGAAGAAATACTGGACCCTGGCTTTCTGAAGAGAAGCCTCGGGTCTTCCAGTGGGTCTCAGGAATAACTTTCTTCTTAGTCCTGTGAAAATTCTAGTGACAATTATCCATGTGGGTTTTTTTTTTTTTATCTTTTTGAGACAGGGTCTCGCTATGCAGTTCAGGCTGGCCTTAAGCTCACTTTGTAGCCCAGGCTGGTCTCAAATTTACAATGATCCTCTTGCCTCAGCCTCCTGAATGCTGGGATTATAGGCGTGAGGCACCACACTCCACTATGTGGGATTTCTATAGCTTCTCACTGCATCTCTTGAGGATGAACCAGAATGGTTCCTCAGGAACTCAGAATAAGTCTAGAGTTTTGAGACATGTCAATGAATGACAGAAACCTGCTTGGGAAGGTAGACTACCTCTAAGAGTTGTACAATTTCCTGCTTGTGCTTCATAGGTGATTGTTTATTAGTTAGCAAGTGCCTTCTTTCCAGATTGCTGCATGTGCTTGTAGCACCCAAAAAGCATATATAGAGTCTGTATAGATATATAGTGTCTTACTTTTTCCTAATATGAATGCTCAAATAAGAGCTATTGGTTCTGCCTTTTTGAGCAGAGGTCCCTGGGGGAAGTTGACCTCAATGACCTATTGGGAACTGACAGCTGCATACCCTCCCTTTTCATGGCCTCCTTGGACTAAGCTACTTCTATCAGTGAACCACACCCCTTTAGGGTCTTGGAGGGGCTAGTCACTGATGCCTTGCCCACTTGCACAGGAGTGAGAGATTGCTTATTTACAAGAGTGACTAACTTCTGGGCCTGTAGGCATATGAGAGGCTGGATTGAGGGTAGTGCAAGTTTTTATAATAACCTCAGGAGTGTCTAAGATGCCTGAGACTAAGCAAGCCATTCCCTTGTTACCCACAAGTAATCTCTGGTCTCAAGAATAGCCCTAAAAAAAACTCTGACCTGATAGGTATTCAGTACCTCCAGTCTGCCTTTTTTTTTTATAATGAAGAAAAAAATGTGTACTTAGAATTAGCCGTCTGGACTCAGTTTAGATGATCCCAATTTTGTTACCAACATCCAAAGCATCATAATCAGGAGCTGGTTGAATGCAGGCCTTCTTCTCTCCATCAGGCCTGATTCGGGTATTGACCTTGGCCCTATCAATGTCATAGAGCTTCTTCACAGCTTGTTTGACCTGGTGCTCATTGGCCTTGACATCCACAATGTGGGAGCTGGGGATATAGCTCAGTGGAATAAGCGCCTGCCTAGCAAGTGCAGGGTCCTGAGTTCAATCCCCAGTACCGCCAAAAAAAAAAAAAAAAAAAAAAAACCTACACAGCCTTAGGGGCTGGGGATATAGCTCAGTGGAATAAGTGCCTGCCTAGCAAGCGCAGGGTCCTGAGTTCAATCCCCAGTACCGCAAAAAAAAAAAAAAAAAAAAAAAAAATCACAGTAGCTTGACATCCACAATGCACATGAGTGTGTTGTTGTCTTCGGTCTTTTTCATGGCTGACCCTGTGGTCCGGGGAACTTGATGATGGCATAGTGGTCAAGCTTGTTTCTCCCGGGGGCACCCTTCCAAGGGTGTTTGGGCTGCCTTTGGAGCCACAGTGTCTTGGGATGGCTGAAGGTGAGTGACAGCCAGATCTTCTTTTTGTGGCTGTAGATGCCTTTCAGCAAGGCCTGCTTGACCTTCACAGTTTTCGCTTTGGCTTCAGCTTTGGTAGGGGTAAGGGCTTCCTTCTTCACCTTGGGCACCATCTTCTCCAGTCTGTCTTAAAGTTAATTTGCAGCTTCTTTCTGTTAGCATAACTGCAGTTGCTATTGCCCTCAGGCAAGGTGGCCACTCAGCAGCCACTTCGTCTAACTTTTTTGAAAAGTACACCACTGACTGAGCAGAGTTCTTATCCTACCCTTTCAGTCAAGATGCCCAAAGCAATTCCTCTCTTTTCTGATATGGAGAGAAAGGAGGGTTTTCTTAAGTCAGGTATTCCATTAGACCATGCAGCAGGATCTTCCCATTGGCTTTTTAAGTCAGAGAGACATGGCATAGTCCCAACAGGGTCCATTTTGACCTTTGCCGGAATTTGAGAATGCTCCCAATTTTGCCAGTGAATCTCTTCCCAGCAAGGGAGTAGGACACTGGGGGACAATTTAAAATGCATGGTTAAACATTTGGCCTTCAAAGTGACATGTCAGAGTGTACCAGCAAGCAAAAACACCAAAATAACACCCAGGATTTAGAGGCAGGTTTATTTATGTCGATGGGCACTGATCAGGATCATTCCCAGAATCTCAGGCCCTGATCTCCGGTGGTCTAGGGCTTATATGGGATAAGCAGGCAGGAAGTACAGAGGCAGCGTGGCTCATCAGTTGGGGGTTGGTTTATACAATGTGTACACAGTGACCAGCTGTGTATCACAGTGACAAACTATTTCTAAGAGACAGAAGCAGCTGGAACTGGAACAGGAACTATTCCGTGGGCAACCAACAAACTGAAGTGTACTGGCAGGGGTTCTATATTTTGTCACATTACCCCTGACTTTTAGTCTCCCTGGCAATCTTTGCTGAGCATATTACATGTGAGCTTCTGAGACAAGGCTTGACTAGAAGCAGTAACATCAGGGTTGTCAGTGATCCTAGGATGGGCTCTAGTCAAGCTCCCCAAGATTGTCTTATTGCAGAGTTTTTACCTAACTTGTTTTTAAGGAAGAGACATAATTTAGGCCTGTCTGTTCTGTAACATTACTCTGGCGAGGTAGTGAGGGAGTTCATCTGATCTAGGAGAGGGTCCGATGTGCTTTGGACAGGCATCAAATCTTGATCAAGTGTTTGACTGATTGATTGATTTTCTTGGGACAATCATCCATACAGTTTAAGACACAAAAACACAGCTAGCATGGAGAAAGGAGGCAAGGTCTGGGGTAAGTAATCTGTTTTTGAGTTACTTCTGCTACAATGTAGGCCTGTTGTTGCTGCCAGTGATCAAGGACAGGCCATATCTAGGAGAGTTTTTTTACAGGACGACCCCACAAACTTTTATGTCTTCTCACTATGGGTGGGGAAGGGGAGATCAGAGCCGGTGATGCAGATGCTGAAGCCTGAGCCAGTTGCAGGGATGCAGGCCCAGCACAGCAGCTCGAGCTTGCAGAATTCAGGTGGGGGCAGGTCTGGTGGCTGGGCTTGATGTTTCAGTCAACTGACTGCCTGGAGGTGGCTTAGGCCTCTGGACTGGATTGTTTTGCATCGTTTAGAGGCAGCAGGAAGCAGTTTGTTTTGCAGATCATCCCTACAGGAGAGTTTTTGCCAAAATAGTTTTGTCCAAGGTGAGCATAGCATATCGGGCCTGTCAGACACCATTCCTAACAGAGATACTTCCTTCCATAAACAGGGTGTACTCAGTATCTGTCAGGAGGTTCGTTTTGGCTCAAGGACATTTCATTAGGCAGCGCCAGGCAGTCATGGTCCTGGGCGAGGTCCAGCAAAGCATGTAGCACCTGGACAGTTAGGTCTCAGTCTAAGGTGACCCTGTCAGGTTTCTCATCAGAAGAACAGTGGCTGTTAGCACATGGAGGCAAAAGGGGAGGAAGTCCTTAGCAACTAGATCCAAGTGTTTGCACAGGTAGGCCTCTAGGCTCTCTGAGGGATGGACAGTCTGAGTAAACATCATTGTTTTTGTAAACTCAAGGATCCAGATTCCATTGAAGACACCAGCTCTAAAAAACTTGTGGAGAGCTGGGGATATAGCTCAGTGGAGTAAGCACCCGCCTGGCAAGTGCAAGGTCCTGAGTTGAATCCCCAGTACTGCAAAAAAAAAAAAAAAGAAACTTGTGGAGTCTCTTTCTTGTAGGCAGTTTCTGCCAGATATTGTAGTGGAGATTTTGTGTCTTTCCAGCAGGCAGCTTGGATATCATTCATCAGAACTGCTTTTTTAAAGAAGAAACAAGTTTTTGAACCTCTGAGAGGTTGAGTGGAGGTCAGTTGACTTTTGAGTCTAGGACTAGGGTCTTTTCATTTAAAGGCAAAGAGAGGCTGGCTGGCGGGAGCAGATCAAAGGCAGAAGGCGGCATTCTTTAGGTCCAGGCAGGTGTCCCAGCAGGCTGTGGGTAGCAGAAGACTAAGGCACCATATACAGAGGGCAATGGCAGCAGCACTGGCAGAGATCTCGAATGGTTTTACAGGCAGGAAAGGTGACTGACAATCTACCTGGCGGATATACGGCTGGGGCCTGTCTGTGCTTCTCGTGACATCTCACAGCAGTGGGTGTGGTGGTGAGGCAGCGTGGTTGACGGCCAGGCCCAGAGGCAAGTCCTTAGTTCATCCCTCTGGGAAGAGAGTTTTCAGAACCTCAGGATTGTGATCATCTATCTCAGGCTAATGCAGGCATCCTCTTCCTCTTGGGGAACAGTCAACGTTGAAAATGCAGGGTTAAACGAGTGGGAGGCTGACTGGCTTGATACAAGGGAGACAGTCACTTGTAACTTGAAGAGGAGGTCTCTCCCCAGAAGTGGTATGGGGACTGGTTTATACCATAATTCATGTTCTGCGAGATGTCCTCCCAGGCTGCAAGTTTGTGCCTGGCATCAGAGCAGAGAGGCAAGAGTCCTAGTTGCCCTGATGATGGTACTATGGGCCCCCAGTGGCCCAGCTGAAGAAGGCAGCCTGGTCCGGCCTAGTTTGAGCCTCTCAGACCGATGAGAGGGTTGTTGTCTGATCCAGGTTGAAGCTTTGAAGAGTGCTTATCTTTTTCATTTATTTATTTTAGTGTCCATAGTCTTTATAACTCACAGTCAGAGGATATGATCATCTATCAGACTGGATTTTTTTTTTTTTTTACAGATATCAGGTGCTTTTTTATCAGGTTTCTAAGTAACAGTGGTTGATGGGTTTTTTGCCCCCCTTTTCAACGCCTTTGAGAAGCACTTGACTGTGCTGTTTCTGCATGAGGTAACCTTTGAAAAGGCCATGGCAACTCATCCGCTCATCCATCAGGGCTGATGGTCCAATTTCCCTCAGTCAAAATGCGGAACGCAGAAGGAATTGCTGACAGTCATCTCAAATGGGCTTTAGATGGCACCATCTGACCAGGATAGGCATAGCTATGAACCAGAAGGTTTGGGGAGGGCCTCTCTGGCCAAATGCAGACAGTGGTTAATTGGAACCAGTTCAATTGGCTGCAAGTAGAGGAGGTGGGAACAGGGAGTGAAGCTGTAATTGTGGGCAGCACCTGTGGCAGCCAAGGAGGGTGCCAAGGCGGAATTCTCAGGGAGAACGGGCCTCTTTTTCCTTTGAGACACAGGGAGCAATTTGGATTCATTTTTAACTCTGTAAAAGCCCTTTTTCCTGTAGTCAGGGACTGTGGGTTTTGACTAATAAGTTCCCATCTCTGACTTCCTACTGTATGTGTTGTATACCCTGAAACAACGGTGCAACAGACAAAGGGTGGGTGCCCCTCAGAGGGGGACCGTTCAGATGCCCACCTGGCCACACCCCTCCCAGGGACTCAGGCGCAGTTTAGCTAAGGAGGTGTCTTGTTTACTTTTCTCTCATTGCTGAGACAAAATACCCAACGCCCAAAATGAGGAAGGAAAGGTTTATTTAGCTCACAGTTTGTGGAGGTTTCAGTCCTTACTTGGCCGGTTCTTCGCAGGAGCTCCAATCTTCACCTTCAGCTTGGTCGTGTCCTGGCTTCCGGGGCAGACTGTTCGGCTGTCACCTGGGACTCTTCAGCATTCTGGTGTTGGCTCTCCTGCTTTCATCATGGATTCATCAGCATTTCATCGCAGACCCAATAGCCCTTGATATGGACTTGCACGGACACTGCGGTGAGCTCCAAGCCCCAGGCCTGGGCTCTTCAATCTCTAGTGTGCAGACACCCTCTGCACACTTCCTCATCTAACCCTGTAGCTGACCATTGTAAGCTGAAATTGTAATTTCTTGTGCATTTGTATATCTTGTGTTAAATCTGTTTCCCTAGTAAACCCTGACTGATACAGGAGGATACAAGGCCTCCATTATGCCATGTGTCAATCACCAGAGAACCACAGGTGAGGCCCAGTCAGCCACCACAACCGGTGCTTCCCAGTCTGGGTGCACAGACGGAGCAGCCTATTGCTTATGCTGTCTGTTCCACTCCCTTAGACAGTCAGCAGCACTCAGAAGTTAAACCTTCCAATGCCCCTTCCCTTGAGGGTGACCCTAACTAACAAGAGTTGATCAAGCTCTTCTGCTCAAAATGAGCAGGACTGACAGCCTGACTAACTGGGGTGTCTCCAGGGGTCTTACCAGAATCAGGCAGGCAGACAGACAGACAAACAGATTGTATCCTCCTCCCTTTGGGGTCCAATGTTAGCTCCTATCCACAAGGGTGAGTACAACCATGTGACCAAATGACCAACAAATATGGCAGAACCCTGTGAATGACTCTCAGAAGGAACCAAAATGGCTGCCAGTCATAGTGGAAAGGTGGGTTGGCATAAAACAAGGCCCTGAGAAAGCAGCTCTTTGATGATACCCAGAGATAAAAGGGCATCTAAGGGAAAAGCAAAGATGAGACTTTGAGCTCAAAAAGAGTAAACTCAGTTAGGCAGTTACTCAAGCAGGAGTCCAAGTAACCAACAGCTACATTTCCCAAAAGAGTGAGAAAGCTGAGCAAAGATCATGGAAAACAGAATCATGAGGTCAAAACCATACAAAATTCTAGGCTGCACACATGGTACCCAAATGATCTGTTCTGCAACTAGGTTAATAACAGGCTCTTTGGCTGTTCTTTACTGAGTTGTATCAGCAATGAGTGATCAAAAACAGGAAAGAGAAGAAAAAAAGAAATAAACTTGAGGTAGACTATAGCCCTCTTCCTAGCTGGGAAAATCAGAAGCCATGCACCACCACCACCACCATCACCACCCTGCCAACATGATGGCAAAAGCAGGAAAGAGTTCCTGGTGTCAGGAGAAGAGTCTCCTGAGTTCCCCAGCCGAGGGGAGAGACAGGAAATGAAGGGAAAAATTAAAAAAAAACCCTCTTTGTGTCGTTTTAGAGAGAAACAAACAAAAAAAAGTTCCCAAAGGCCCTTACCTGCTCTTCTGGCTGGCTTGCCAAACATGTTACTGGGTTTCGGGATGCTGGAGTTTCCTTCTGGAGGTGGTTTCTAAGTTCTTTCTACCCTGAGCAAAGAATTGGTCAAGACATGCACAAACGGTAGCAAAATTTTATTCAAGGTAGAAAAAGAAACAGGCTTCCGGGAAGATGGTGACCAGGTAGGCAGCAGAGAGAGAACCTCCCAGAGGATTACCACCCAGAAAATGGAATATAGCAATATGAAGACAGAAAGGAGAGAGGTGTGTACCCTGAACCCAAGAAGGATCTGAAATGGGAACTGAAGCCCTAGGAAAGACCAAGCAAAACCTCTCCTGGAGGAAAGGATCGGAGGGCCACCACGGCACAGTCGGAGGGAGAAGAGACAGAGAAAGAGGAAAGCCACTGCTTCAAACACACTCTTGGCCCAAGCCCTCGTTCCAGCAGTTTTAGCTTCGGGGACCCACGCTCATGGAAGCCTCCCGACTCGGCCAGGGGTGACTGGAGTTCTAAGAGCTGGTCCAGGTCTGGAGAGGAAAGGGCGCAGCCAGGAAAAGAGGCAATGGTGGTTTGGAACTGTTGTCAAATCCAGTGTGAGGATGAGAGGTTGCAACAGCCACTGAAGCAGAGTCCCCACCCTGCAGCAACCTTCCTAATCAGCACCTGGAGGCAAGGTGGAGCCAGAGCAGCCAGTACACATCCCACCACACCCAGCTCTATGCCTGCCTCGAGGCTGTGGCCTCCTGCCTCTCCACTGTGTGGGTGGCTGCGAGTGGGGAGTGGTGGGGTGCATCGGCAGGGACATCAGAGCCACAGCA
>PVLD010022243.1:0-29658 GCA_004027595.1 Dinomys branickii | reverse complement strand
CACACACATACAGGGCTGGGAATATAGCTCAGGGGCAGTATTGCAAGCATGAGGTCACGAGTTCGATTCGCAGTACCACACCCCTGCCCCCCACAGCCAAAAAAGTTGGTTTTTAAAAAAACCAATAAAATGATCAAATGCTTGCCAAGTTGAACCCAGAAAAATAGAAGAAAGAACAAATATCAGGAAAACTATAGGAAGCAGACATGTGTTTTTAACAGTGAGGATGCGTTCTGAGAATGGCATCAGCCCTCCAAGGTTGTGTAAACCTGACAGCGTGTAGGACCCAGGACCCGAGCCGGGGCGGGGTGGCGTCTGCACCCCCAGCCTCTGCAGGGAGCCGGTTGCTCCTAGGCTGCAACCTGGACAGGATATTGCTCTCCTGAACACTGGAGGGATCATAGCACAATAGTATTTGTGTATCCGGGTAATATGAGTGTAGAAACGGTGCAGTAAAACACGGGGTGAAGGGCTTGTAAACAGACAGCAAAGCTGCATAAGGTGCTTACCGCAAACACAGCTGACGCAGCAGCTACGTGAGGGCGCAGCCCCGCAGCACGCGCGGCTGTGGACTTTACCGCGCAGCGCACTTAGGCTGCACTAAGCGCAAAACGCTATTTTTCTGTCTTGAATATAAACTAACCTTAGCTGCCAGGAATGTAGCTCGAGGCCCTGAGTTTGATTCCCTGTGCCAATTAATTAGTTAAACCGAACGTACCGTAACTTTATAATTTTAAATTTTTAAACTTTTTGACCCCTAATAACACTTAGCGTAAAATGCAAGCACATTGTATAGCTCTACAAAAATATTCTTTATCTCCTCTCTCTCTCTCTCCCCCTCTCCCTCTCTGTCTCCCTCCCGCCTGCTTTGCTGGAGACTGAACCATCCAGGGCCTTCCCACTGACCTATGTCCCCAGGCCTTTTTATTTAGTTAGTTAAATTTTGAGACAGTGTCTTGCTAAGTCACTAAGTTGTCCAGGTTGGGCTCAAACTTGAGATTTTCCTGCTTCAGCTTTCCAGAGTGCTGGGATTATAGGTATGTGCCAGAATGCTCAGCTATTATGCACAGCTATTATATTATTATATCTTTGTTCCCCTGTAGTGTGCATTTTTTCTTTATTTTTACAATTTTTCTTTATATCCTTATTCTATATATGTTTTAATTTTTTTACCCTTTTGTTAAAAGTCACACACTAAGTTGGGCCTAAATAAGATCAGGATAATTGATATCAGTCTTCTAGCTCCACATCTTGTCCCACGTAGGGTCCCTGGGACCTAAGGTGCATGGAACTATCACCTTCTATGATGACAATCCTGTCTTCGTAAGTTCCTCCTGAGGGACCTGCCTCAGGGTGCATCACAATAACTTTTTTTCTTTTTTTGTCTTTTTGAGACAGAGTCTCGCTATGCTGTTCAGGCTGGCCTTGAGCTCACTTTATAGCCCAGGCTGGTCTCGAACTTGCAACGATCTTCCTGCCTCAGCCTCCTCAGTGCTGGGATTACAGGCGTGCACCACCACACCCGGCTATAATAACTTTTAAAAACTAAGTACACAGAAGTAGATTCATAAATAATGATTAAAAACAGTATAATATAGTATGATAAATACATAAACCAAGTATGTATAAACCAGTATAATAAATACATAAACCAAGCCAGGCACAGTGGCACACATCTGTAACCCCAGGTACTCAGGGAGACTGAGGCAGGAGGATCACAACTTGAAGGCCAGTCTGGGCAATTTAATGAGACCCCATCTCAAAATAAAGCAAATAGGGCTAGGGTGTAGCTTGGTGGTACAGCCTACAGAGTTCAGTCACTAGTATTGAAGAAAAGAAAGAAAGAAGCCAGTAAAAGTCATTTATCCGCATTACCAATTATGAGATACTGTACACAACCCTGTATGCTATACTCAGTACAACCGGAAGACATACATCGGGCTGTGACGTCACTAGGGGACAGAAGTTTTCCAGTGGCACCGTCATTGTTATGTGGTATGATCCAAGTTGGAACATGACTGTATAACTTCGGATAGAGCTGGGGATATAGCTCAGTGCACAAGTACCTACCTGGAAAGCACAAGGTTATGAGTTTGATTCCCCTACAAAAAAAAAAAAAAAAGGACAAACTTTCAGGGCTGGAGATATAGCTCAGCGACACAAGTGCCTGCCTGGCAAGTGCAAGGCCCTCAGTTTGATTCCTTGTACCAAAACAAAACAGAACATCAAATAGAATTGAGTTGTAATAAATAGTATGCATTGAGCTGGGCATGATGGTGCAGGCCTATAATCCCAGCACTTAGGAGGCTGAGGCAGGAGGATAGCCATGAGTTCAAGGCCAGCCTGCGCTACATAGTGAGACCCTACCTCAATGCCTCTCAAAAAAAGGAAAGAAAAGAAATAATATGCATGAAGTTATGTCACTAAATATAAAATTGTGGGTAAAATAGGTATTTTTCTAAAAAGCTATAAATTACATAAATGTGTTCCAGGAGAAAGAGATAGATCTGAATGAATCAACACACACAGAAGAAGCTGGGGTGGTGGCCAGAAGCTCTCAAGAAAGGCACTGGCAGAGGCAATCATCTAGTCAAGTTCCACCCAATGGGCAAAACACATGACTCCAGCATTTCCAGACCACAGGAAAAAGTGCACGGCTCCCCAGCTCCCTGAGCAAGGCTGCACTGCCCTGACGCCCAAGCCGGGCAAACACAGCCTGAGAAAGAAAACTACAGGCCACTTCCACTTATGAGAACAAACGCAAAACACCACAAATTAAATATATAGTCAAATCTGAGCCAGGTATGGTTGGCGCATATGTATTATCCCAGGACTCTGAGAAGCTGAGGCAGGAGAACTGCAAGTTTCAACCCAGTCTGGGCAACTCAGCAATGTAGTAAGACCCTGTCTTGAAATAAAAAATAAAAAGGGGGTCAGGAGGAAGCTCAGTGTGAAGGCACTGCATTCAACACCCTATATGGAAAAAATAAAATAAAATCTGGTGCTGGTGAAAGTGAGAATGAGGATGGTTTCACGTTAACAAGTTAAAAGTACAAAACCAGCAAGGCATGATGGCATAAGCCTGTAATCCTAGGAAGCAGGAGGAGGCTGAGGCAGGCAAATCATCATGAGTTCCAGGTCAGCCTGGGCTATATACTGGGTTCAACACCAGCCTACACCACATAGCAAGACCATGTCTCAAAAACCAATAGTAATTAATAATAATAATATAATACCAGAAAAATCATCAGATCACATTAATAAATGCATAAAATTTTTGAAAAAATTCAACATCTTTTCAGCTCTAAGCAAATTAGTAAGAGAATATAATAGATGAGATTAAAAAAAGGGCCGGGCATGTAGCTCAGTGGCACAAGCGCCAGTCTGGCAAGGGCAAGGTCCTGAGTTCAGTTCCCAGTACCACACAAAAAAAGGTATTTTCCATAAATGAGATAAAGGACTTATAGAAACCTACTGAAAATAATGTACTTAATAGTGATATCTTAGGATTCATCTTTCAAAAGTCTAGAGCAAGACAAGAATTGCCATTAGTTCTCAGCACTCAGGAGGCTGAAACAGGAGGATAGTTGCAAGTTTAAGACCAGCCTGGGCTACAAAGTGAGCTCAAGGCCAGTCTGGACTGCATAGCAAGACCCTGTCTCAAAAAGACAAAAAAAAAGAAAAGAAAGAATTTCCACTAATATCACTGTCATTCAGCATTGCACTGGAACTCCGAGCCAAAGGGGGAGAGTGGATGAGAGGCAAGATAAGGATCGGAAAGACTGAACAGTGATTTTTTTGTCCAATATCTAGCCAGGAGAGTGAGAAGTATCTGTGAACTCTTCCAAAATAGCTAAGAATGAGTTCAACAATGTAGTCAAATCCTAGATCAACATTGTTTTATAAAAATCAATAGCATTGGAAAAATAAATAAAATCCCAATCATAAATAAATAAATAAAGCGGGGAGTGCTGGTACACTCCTGTAATTCCAGCACTCAGGAGGCTGAGGCAGGAGGATTACCACAGATTTGATTACTATACTGTGAGTTCCAAGCCAGAGAGAGAGGGAGGGAGAGGGAGAAGGAACAAGGAGGAGTCTTAGTGAGAGAAATGAACAGAGCATGTGCAAAGTATGGGGCGGAGAGCTGGGTGTGATGGCACACACCTTAGAACCCAGCTATTCCAGAGGCAGAGGCAGGAGGATAGCAAGTTCTAGTCCAGCCTTGGCAACTTAGTGAGACCTTGTCTCAGAATAAAAAATGAAAAGGGCTAAGGATATAGCTCAATAGTAAACACTCAGGGTTCAGTGCCCAGTATTGCAGGAAAAAACAAAAAGTAGTGTGAGGAAAGTATACTCAGGCCAGGCATGGTGGCCCATGCCTGTAATCCCAGCACTCGGGAGGCTGAGGCAGGAGGATCGTTGTTAGTTCAAGACCAGCCTGAGCTACAAAGTGACTCAAGGCCAGCCTGAACTGCATAGCAACACCCTGTCTCAAAAAAAAAAAAAAAGTATACTCAAACCCAAGGATGAAAGACTCACTACTGCTAAGATATGTTTTCCAAAATTAATAACTTAGTCATTACAATTACAGTCAAGGGGGCTGGGGATATAGCTCAGTGGAATAAGCGCTTGCCTAGCAAGCGCAGGGTCCTGAGTTCGATCCCCAGTACCGCCAAAAAAAAAAAAAAAAAAAAAAACAATTACAGTCAAACCCAAAAGATTTTCATGGAATTGAGAAATTCCACTTCACTTCTCCCTGTTCCCATTACAGAGTCCACCCAAGTTTAGAACCAAGTAAGGTCCCTTTCCTCTTCCAGGTCCCCTGCTTGGGGACACCTGTTCCACAGCCCACCGATTTTGTTGATGTGAGTCACTCCCTAAATCCTTGGTAAACAGAGTAACAATGCCATTTTTTCCAAGAAATTAACCAAAAAAAAGAAAAGAAAGAGCAAGAGAGAGAAGGAAGGAAGGAGAAAGGAAGAAAGGAAGAAAGGAAGAAAGGAAGAAAGGAAGAAAGGAAGAAAGAAAGAAAGAAAGAAAGAAAGAAAGAAAGAAAGAAAGAAAGAAAGAAAGGTAAAGATCTTCATAAAGGGAAAAAACTGAAAATCCAAAGAAATGTCTCCTCCCTAAAGATAAACTAGTTGACCGGGTGTGGTGATGAACACCTGTAATGCCAGCCCTTGGGAAGCTGAGACAGGAGGATTGTTGGGAGCTGGAGATCAGCCTGGGCTACAAAGTGAGCTCAAGGCCAGCCTGAACTGCATAGTGAGACCTCGTCTCAAAAAGACAAAAAAAAAAAAAAAAAAAAAAGAAGGAAAAGAAAGAAAGGGTAAACTAGCTGGCCTGCTGGCTTAAGGACCACTGTGCCTGTCACCATGCAAAAGCACAGGGCAAAGCTGTGACTGCAGATGAAGAAATTGCAATGAGGCTTCTCCTACATCAAAATAGCAGATTAATCAAGAATGTTACAACTTGAATCACATTTTAAATTATGATGAATATGGTTTCCATCGAAAGTTACTATCTCCAGACCAAAATCTCCAAAGAAGAGGCACAAGACATATATAAATCCCTCAAAATGGAAACTGGTATTATGGGAGAAGAATGGGTTCTCCAGAATTTGACTGTGGAAGAAAAGGAAGTGGGGTAGAGGAACAAACGTGGCTGTGACACCCCCAAAAACCGTAAACACACTGGCTAGCCCTATCTACACTGCACAGGTCTTTACACCGGCCCGGCCCCCTAGCTTGCTTGAGCCATCCCTCACCGAAGCTAGAGGTTCAGGGTTCGCCTCCCGCTGCATGATGAAGGACTACATTTCCCGGCATGCATCTCGCACCGGGGGTCCCCGAGGGACCGTCCGGAGCGGGACCTTGTCAGGCTACGTTCGAGGTTCCGGGAAGTACCCACCATTCACTCAGCTCCATGTTTTTCGCTTTGCTAAGCGCGTGAATTCCCTCAACCCTACCCTGGGTTGGGGTCCTTGTGGGGCCAGAAGGAAGCACTGGTCTCCTTCACCAGACGCCCAATCCACCAGGCGCTAGGAAAGGTCCGAGGCGAGGCTTTTCTCATCGGAGGCCTCCCTCGGCCCCGAGGGGTCCCCACTGAGGCCGAGGTGACAGCTGGGTTCGGGGGCGGCCAGGGCTCGAAGCCGCGCGGCCGGGACTACAACTCCCAGGCGGCACCGCGGCGGGGCGCCGCGTCAGTCCAGCACCGCCCGCGGCCCCTGGAAGTGGCTCGGGCGGGGTCAGGGGCTGGGGCCGACCGGGAGCCCGGTGCGAAGGATGGGGGCCGCCCAGGCGCCGCGCGCGTGAGGAGGTCGAGGGGCGCGCCACCCCGGTCTGGGGCGGCCGCCCCCGGGGCCCCGCCACCCCCGCCCAGTCCGGCGGTCGTGGCCCGGGGATGCGGAGCCGGGGGCCGCCGGTGGAGCTGCGCGGGGTGAGAGGCGCGAGGAGGGGCGGCTGCCTGCTGCCCTCGCCCTCGGCGCCCGCCGGCGGACCCCGCGCGGCCAGACCCTCTTAGCGCCCTGACATTTGGGGTGGGCACGGGTGAACCTGCTGCCCCATTCCCGAACCGCCCTGAGCCAGGACAGCCGACCCTGCCTTTTTAAGGTTTTTTCCTTGCTCCAGCGCAGTCCCCGCAGCCATGGCCCCCAGGAGCCGCCGAGGGCCCGCAGGGACCGCCCCCCGTCCTGGCCGCCCGGGCCCGCCCTCTGCATCCCGCGGGCAGCCTGCGTGAAGCGGCCTCCCGCAGCCCCCGGCCCCTCCCCCATGGAGGAGGAGGAAGAGGGGGCAGCGGCCACGGAATGGGGCACAACCCCCACGGGGCCTGTCTGGACCGCGGTGTTCGACTACGAGGCGGTCGGCGAGGAGGAGCTGACCCTGCGGAGGGGCGACCGAGTCCAGGTGCTTTCCCAGGACTGTGCGGTATCCGGCGATGAGGGCTGGTGGACCGGGCAGCTGCCCAGCGGCCGTGTGGGCGTCTTCCCGAGCAACTACGTGGCCCCCGCCGCACCCGCCACACCCGCGGGCCTCCGACTGCCCCAGGAGATCCCCTTCCACGAGCTGCAGCTAGAAGAGATCATCGGTGTCGGGGGCTTTGGGAAGGTCTACCGGGCCCTGTGGCGCGGCGAGGAGGTAGCTGTCAAGGCGGCCCGGCTGGACCCTGAACGGGACCCGGCAGTGACAGCAGAGCAGGTGCACCAGGAGGCCCGACTTTTTGGAGCCCTGCAGCACCCCAACATCATTGCCCTGCGGGGCGCCTGCCTCAACCCCCCTCACCTCTGCCTGGTGATGGAGTATGCCCGGGGAGGTGCCTTGAGCAGGGTGCTGGCAGGTCGCCGGGTGCCCCCTCATGTGCTCGTCAACTGGGCTGTGCAGGTGGCCCGGGGCATGAACTACCTGCACAATGACGCCCCAGTGCCCATCATCCACCGGGACCTCAAATCCATCAACAGTAAGTGGTGTACGCTCCCCACAACTTACTTTCACAGAACCTTGCGAAGCCAAGTGCAGGTGGTGGGAACAGGGTCAGGGGTACCGGGTGGTGCTGTGCCTGGGGTGAGACAGGGCAGCTGTATATGGTCAGGGCCAGGTGCAGCAGGCCCTGCCGACATCAAGGTGGAAAAGGAGGCCCAGAAAGGTGGAAGGACTGAGCTGCCTCCCAGGTTACAAAGTCACAATAACTCCATCAATATGTATCAGGAACACTGCATTCCTTGCAGTGCACAAGACAGATACAGTGCCCACTCTCATGGTTCTGACTCCCATCATGAAGCCAGAGTCTAGAAGAGACAAAAAGGACCTTGTCTACCTGGAGTTAGGCTTTCTCAACCCTGGCCCTGTTGACATTTGTGGGTGGACATTGTTGGGGACTGTCCTGTGCCTTATAGGTTCTGTAGCAGCATCCTTGTTCTGTACCTAAAAAATGCTGTTGGCATTCCTTACCCTTTGTCCCTGGCTATGGCAACCAAACAGTGTCTCCAGACATTGCCATGTGTCACCTAGGGGGCAAAATTGTCTCTAGTTGAGAACCACTTCCTGAAGTCCTGCTAGGCATCTGAGGCAAACTGGAAAAGATGAGGGAGGAAGAGAATGCTGTGGCTTCTATCAAAGCTTCCAGGCTGCCTGACCTGTTACTGATTCTCTAAAGTTGGTTAGTTGGATCAGGTGTGGTGGCACATGCCTGTAATCCCAGCACTCGGGAGGCTGAGGCAGGAGGATCATTACAAGTTCAAGGCCAGCCTTGGCTACAAAGTGAGCCCAAGGCCAGCCTGAACTGCATAGTGACACCCTGTCTCAAATAGACAAATAAATAAAGTTGGTTGGTTGGATCAATAATGGGGCCAGATAGAAGGGAAGGTCCCCCAGAACTCATATCTAGACCAAAGAGCATCGTGGAGCGTGAGCTGGTATTACTCAAGCACGTCTTGCATTAGGAACCCAACAGGGACTAAGAGAACCATGGTTTCTACCTGACAGTACTCAGATGCTAGACATTTCATTCATTCACTGCCCAGATGTTCCAGAGTGCTATGTGCCAGACACTGACCTAGGCACACAACGGGGGAAGATCCTACCTTCCTAGCTCTTCCCATCTTGCTCCATCCCCTCTCACTCCCTTTCATCTTTTTAAAATCTGCCTTCAATCTTTCACTTGCTACTTCCAAGGCTGGACCACAAGCTAAAAACAAGAGGGATCCACAGTAAATGAGGCCAGCATGTTCCCTGCCTTCACATGGTTCACACTAACACCCAGAATTGTGAGGGTTCCCCCCTTGCCCTCAATGCTCACATCGCATCTGCTTCTGCTTCCTGCCAGGCCTACAGCTTCACAGTTTTTTGAACCTTTCCAATTATTTTGTTGCCGTGGCTTTACCAACCACAACCGTAAGCCCCTGGAGCAGAGGGCCTGAGTCATCCTCACCTCCCAAGCCAGGCAGTCATACACTCAGCAGATAGCTACCAAGTGCCCATAACATGTGCGGGCCACGTGCAGCGCAGTAAGGGCGACTAAGCAAGACAGAGACAGGTAGGTGAAGCCGCCTTCACAGATGCCCACGCTCCAGCCCCTTGGTGCTGGTGGACAGAGGCAGGGCCGCCGGCTCCTCACGAAGGCGGGGGCTCCTTTTTCATCCTCACTCAATCCTGCTAATTCGTAGCTTGACCCATGCGCCAAGTTTTTCTGTCACCAGTACAACCTGGACCAAGGGTAGGTGGAGTTGTTTGTTTCGTATCGGGGATTGAACCCAGAGGCCCTGCACTGAGCTACATCTCCAGCTCTTTTTTTAAGTGGTACCTCCGTTCACAAACTTAATTCTTTCCATGATTCCGGTTGCAAACCAAATTGGACAAGAATGGGATCAAATTTCTCTAGAAGGTCAGCTTGAACCTAATCACTGAATTTGATTTGGTTCTTGGACAAGTCAGTTTGTGATCAGCATTGTGGAAAGAATGAAGTTTGTAAACTGAGATGCCACTGTATTTTGAGACAAAGTCTCACTAAGTTGTCCAGGCTGGGCTCGAACTTTTTGATCCTCGTGCCTCAGCCTCTCAGAGTGCTGGGATTACAGATGTGCACCCAATTTTCTTCTTCTTCTTCTTCTTCTTCTTCTTCTTCTTCTTCTTCTTCTTCTTCTTCTTCCTCTTCCTCTTCCTCTTCCTGTTCCTCTTCCTCTTCCTCTTCTTGTTCTTCTTCTTGTTCTTCTCTTTCTCCTCCCCCCCTTCTCCCCCCTCTGCCACCTCCTTTTTTTGTGGCACCAGGGATTGAACTCAGGGCCTTGTGCATGCTAGGCAAGCACTCTACCACTGACCTATGACTCCAGCCCTTTTTTGTCTTTTTGAGACAGGGTCTCACTACACAGTTTAGGCTGGCCTTGAACTCGCAACCATCCTCCTATCTCAGCCTCCTGAGTGCTGGCATTACAGGCACGTGCTACCACATGCAGCTGCTTGATATGCACCCAATTTTCTCTTTTTTTCTTTTTGTTTTTTTGAATCAGGGTCTTCTTACAGAGCCTAGGTTGGCCTCAACTTTGCCATCCTCCTGCCTCAGCCTCTAGAGTGTTAGAATTTCATGCTACTATACCTGGATTGGGTGGGACTCTTAGTCAGGTCTTCCTCCTGGCGCAGTGAGATTATTCCGTGCCTGAGGTAGATGACAAAGAAGTTTCCCTGTTCATCCTTTCCCAGTGAGCTTCTCATCAGTGTTTTGGCTCTTTGGTTCAATAGTTTTTTTCTTTTTTGAGACAGGGTCTTGCTATGTAATTCAGGCTGATCTTTAATTCACTATGTAGCCCAGGCTGGCCTTGAACTCACAGTGATCCTCTTGCCTCTGAGGTGCTGGAGTTACAGGCATTCGGTGCCACACCCAGCATGTTTCAATAATTATTAAGCATCTACTGTGTACCAGGCGCTGTCTTCAGCTTTAGGATTACAGAAGTGAACAAACCAGAATCTACTCCCCTATTATTGAACTTAGTTTCTAGGAGAGAGGAACAGATGACAGACAGGTAGGTGTGTAGGTACATACAGAATTTCAGAGAGTACCGGGGCTCACAAGGAAATAAGATAGATTAAAGGTACGGAAAAAGGAGCTCTTTGGATCAGGTGGTTAGGAAAGAACTCATTTGAGCAGAGACCCAAACAAAAAGGACCCCCAGTCTTACAAAGATCAGGGGAGAACGGGACAGCAGGGCAGATGCCTGAGGTGGGGATGAGTGTACCGCTGTGGAGAAACAGCAAGACCATGACAGGAGGAGTGTGGACAGGTGCGAGAAGGTCAGAAAGGTAGGCAGGGGCCAAGTCATGAAGGACCTGAGGAACCATGCTGAGGACTTGGTATTTTATTGGATGTAGTGGAACCTGGCAGACATGGTCAGATACAGATTTTTAGAGGAGGCTGTTTAGGCCCACGCTAGGAGATGCAGAAATAAAGTCCTCGTCATTATATAGTTTCTGCATGAACGGGAGACATGGAGACCCAAGAAGGGAGGGTGTCTGGGAAGGTGGAGTCACAGGCTGGGAAGTCACAGGGGACTTTCAGGAGGAGGTGGCATCGAAGCCAGGTTTCCAAGAATAGACAAGATGACCAGTTGTGTGACTTTAAACAATTTGCTGATCTCTGGCCCTCAGTTCCTTCATCAGCCAAGTGGGTGTGGCAGTGAATTACATCTTACTGTGATGGCTGAGGAAGTAATCAGGAATGGCAAAAGATGAAGTTAGGATACAAGGAACATTTGGCAACATTGTATGCTAATAATTGCATTTTATTGTAACTTTTACAGGACTCACTACACCCTTTGAGGCAATAAATCTTTAATATATAACCCTAAGAGATAAATGTTGTCATCATCCCCATTTAATAGAGGAGAGATGGTGAAAGAAGAAATAAAATAACATACCAGCTAAGACATCAGGCTTTGATGACAAAAATAGCTCAGGTCTTTGTCCTGTCATTCCCTAGCCATGTGATCTTTGTATGATCGTATGAATGCTAGCCATGACTATGATCATAGTTAGTAATAACCCAAGGCAGCAAATGAGCTGGAGCCATTCAGTATGCTTGGAGAATGTATTAGTCACACTTTTTCACAGGGATGCTGCATAACAAATTATCCTGAAAACTCAGTGTCTTAACACAGCAGTTGTCTGTCACTGCTAGTGCACTTCCAGGCCAGCTAGAGGTGAAGCAAGGTAGCCATTGGAGAGGCATTGCTCCAAGTCTGTCTACCTTCCTTGAACCAGCTGCCAGGCCAAGGCTTGTTGTCACAGTGATGGCAGACACTCCAGAGGCTCTTATAGGCTGGGCATGGAAGTGATGCCCTGTCATGTCCACCTTCTCCTTGGCCAAGGCAAATTGTATGGCAATCCCAGAATCAAAACACGGGGAAACACATTCTGCCTTCGTGATGAAAGAGTTGCAAAGTCACTGGGCAGAGTGTGGACTCAGGAAGGGGTGGCGTCAGAGCCCTGACTGCAGGAGAGCCCTAGGGTGATAAAGGCAGAAGGAAACCCACATTTTCCTTTCTGCGTATGGTTGGCAGTGCCCAGTTTCAGACTGGTTAGGAAGTCAAGGCCTGAAACAAGGAGAATCAAGGCCTTGACCGTTGGTTCTTGACATTTGTCAAGTTCCCCAGAGTTCAAGTCAGAGTTGGCAGAGCAGAGGCCTTGGGGAGGGTGCCCTCCCCTCTCTGGGAGCCTGGGAGAGGGACTCAGCCACATGGAGTTCCAGGCTGAAACCTGGCTACCCCAGAGTGGGCCCCCAGAGGTAATGAGGGCACAGAGCAGAGAGCCAGAATGCTCAGGGCTGCAGCCCCATAGGTCTGGGTGACCCATCTTTCTCTCCTCCCACTCCCAGTCCTTATTCTGGAGGCCATCGAGAACCACAACCTTGCAGACACGGTGCTCAAGATAACGGACTTTGGCCTGGCCCGAGAGTGGCACAAGACCACCAAAATGAGCGCCGCTGGAACCTATGCCTGGATGGCCCCAGAGGTTATCCGTCTCTCCCTCTTCTCCAAGAGCAGTGATGTTTGGAGGTGCTGAGAGGCGGGGTCGGGCTGGAATAAAGGAAGGGGGAGGGGGGATCACCCACTGGTGGCTGTCAGCTCAGGACCTGGCAGAGGGACCCCCATAGGGGAGCACTGCCCAAGCGGCGAAGCAGTTACCTGCTTTGGCAGCTGAGGTGACCCTGAGGGGGGACTTGAACTGGGAGAAAAAGTGCAAAAGACCTAGAGCTAGGATGTGGGCTGGGTGTAGCTCCACGGTGGAGCACTTGCCTAGTGTGTACGGGCCCTGGGTTCCAGCCCAGGCAGTGCAAAATAAATACAAAGATGAGGAAGAGGACAAAGAGGCTGGACGGGGACGTCAGCACTGAAAGGCCTCAGACCACACCAACCCATACATAGAGTCCGTTGGTCAAAGAGGAAATGAAAACCTCCGGAGCCAGCCAGCCAGCCATTCACCCCTGGGCACTGCGTTCCAGGAATACAACAGTCCACAAGAATAGAGTTCCTGCACTCAGGAAGAGCCAATTTTTAACACAAAAAACTAAAAGCCATTTAATTTGTTTTTCTTTTTGAGACAGGGTCTCACTAGGTATTGCAGGCTGGCTATGAACTCACAGCAGTCCTCCTGCCTCTGCCTCCTAAGTGCTGGGACTACAGGCATGTGTACCATACCCAGCTCTAAAAGAAGCCATTTTTAAATGAAGAGATAATTTAAGAGACAGTAAGCAGTGTTAGGTGCTGGGTGGAGCCGGGAGGCAGGGCTGAGGACTGCTTTGGGGCAGCTTCTCTGAGAAGGATGCTTTAGCTGAGTTGTGAACAAGGAGCCAGCCACACCACTTGGGGACCCAGAGAAGGTACAGAGGGGAGAACCAGTGTGATATGTTCCAGAGCCAGCCAGAGCCCATGTGGCTGAGACAGAGCGGGCAGGAGCCGGGTAGGACATGCTGCACAGAGCTGCAGGGCCTGCAGGGAAGGAAGTGCCCTGGGTTTTGCTCTGAGTGCAGTGAAAGCCATTAGGGTTAGGGTTATGAATGGTTTATGAATATGATCTGATTGAGCATGTTGAAAGCTCCCTTGGCTGTGAGGTGGAGAGTGGATTTGAAAGGACAGAAGTGGCTGCAGGACGCCCGCGTGGAGGCTGTTTCCATGGGCACAGAGAGTTGAGGGACAAGCCAGCGCCTTTACTTGGTAGGAGCCGAACCCAGGTCTCCCCTTGTGCTGTGACTTCTGTCCTGGCTAAGCCTCCAGGTGGTCCAAGCAACAAATTCATGTGTTTGGGTTGGAGACCAGTCAGACAGGATGTCTCAGGCTCCCGCTCCAGCAGAGCAGCCCTTTAGAGAGGTTCTGGCTCGCTTTACATCAGGCGCTCGGTTATGGCACCAAATATCGATTTCTGCTGTGAAGAAAACCCCAAAAGAAAAATGAGACTGCAGTTTTTGGTCTTGTGGAAAGCACAGGATATAGCGTCCCCAGCACCGAGAATTCAGCCTCTGCCAGCCCCACCCCCACCTGTCCAGGGCTTTGACAGGGAGCTACATCCCCAGCCTTTTTCATTATTTGAGACAAGGTCTCACTAAGTCAGTAAGTTGCCCAGGCTGGGCTTGACCTTGCTATTCTCCTGCCTCAGCCTCCCAGAGCTGGAACAGTACCTAGCACACAGTAGGTGCTTAAATAAGTTACAGGAGTGCGTAGGTGGATATTGGGAGACAGCAGAGATCTGTTGCATGTTAGAAAGTGCACAGCATAGTTATCAGCGTCCAGAAGGTTCACTGGGGAAGATGCACATGCAGGTGACTGGGGCACAGTGACATACACCCTGGTGTTGTGTATCCTTGACGGGCACTCTGGGCAGCAAATAGGCAGACCTGAGATCAAGTGTGCCTCTACCACTTAGAGCTGTGTGGCCTCAGGCAAGCAGCTTAACCTCTCTGCACCTGCTCCTTGGATAAAATGGGGGTCATACCGATGCCTTCTGCCTTACAGGGCTATTGTGAGGATTATCAAGAGTGCCTAGAACAGTACCTGGCCTGGAGTAAGTCCTTAAAGTGTCAAATAGTGTTAACTTTTAGAGGTAAGTGCCATGGGTTCTGTAGGCACAGAGGAACAGCCTCTCCCCGAGCTGTGGAGGCCGTGGAATCGAGGAAGGCTTCCCTGCGGAGAGGGCAGCCTAAGTTAAGACTTAATAGATAGTATTGCTGATCCAGGAGAAAGGACGCTGATAACTATGCTGTGCAAAGGCCAGAGGCAGGAAAAATGGGTCTTACAGAACTATTCAGTGTGGCTGCAGGAGGAAGCTGGGGTTGGAGAGGGGCTGAGTGTTCAGAGGCTGGGCTCTAGGGCTCACCCAAGGTGAGCATGAGAAAGGTGCAGTTGCCCAGCCGGCACGGGCACCCATTAGAGGTTTTCAGGCAGGGGCTAAGCAGGAGGGGCAGAGCAAAAGGAGCCATCCGAAGGCCCACCCCACCCCTCTGAGGACTAGGCCAAGGAGCGCAGTCAGTTGCTTGGGCCCTAACAGGTGGGCTGGGCGAGGAGGCCCTGTGGGACTGGCTGCAGGGCTGGAACTTAGGTAAGGATGGGGGAGGGGGCTGCAGCATCACCCCTGCCTCTCCCCCACCTGCAGCTTCGGGGTGCTGCTCTGGGAGCTGCTGACGTGTGAAGTCCCCTACCGCGAAATTGACGCCTTGGCCGTGGCATATGGCGTGGCTATGAACAAGCTGACACTGCCCATCCCCTCCACGTGCCCCGAGCCCTTTGCCCGCTTGCTGGAGGGTGAGTCGGGGCCCCGTGGAAAGGGTAGGCTCGGCTTTGGGTGGCAGGGGCCCTGGGGCCCAGCCCTCCCCCTTCACACCCATCCCCACTAGAGAGGGAGAAGGCACTGGAATGCCATGGCCCAGCTCTAGCCTCCCTCGCGGGTGGCCCCATGGTTCTGCACCCCCACCCCTGCTCTGGCCAGGCTCCTTGGCCTTGGCATTCCCGCCCAACCCTTGACTGCACCACCAGCCCCACCCCCCGGGTGCAGGTCCCGGATCCCAGCATTTCCCCGAGTGAAATGCTGCCGAAAACGTGACTTTGGATTCCTTCCCTGTGGCTCCCTGAAGATGTTTGTCCAAAGTTCCCAGAACCCCTGCCTTCCTCTGAGTGTGCTGATTTCCCCACCACAGCCCCTGACACCCCGTCCCCACCATTATCTGCCCCTCCTCCACCTACCCCAGAATGCTGGGACCCTGACCCACACGGGCGGCCAGATTTTGGCAGCATCTTGAAGCGACTTGAAGTCATCGAACAGTCAGCCCTGTTCCAGATGCCACTGGAGTCCTTCCATTCACTGCAGGAAGACTGGAAGCTGGAGATTCAGCACATGTTTGATGACCTTCGGACCAAGGAGAAGGTGAAAGAGGGGACTGGGTGGGAGAGTGGAGCAGGGTCCCTGAGTTCTGATGCCTTGGGCAGTCTGTCGCCCCTTCCCCAGAACCACAGCCTTTGGGTCCGTGCCAAGTTGTCTTTTTTTTTTTTTTTTTGGTCTTTTTGAGACAGGGTCTTGCTATACAGTTCAGGCTGGCCTTGAACTTCCAAGGATCCTCCTGCCTCAGCCTCCCAAGTGCTGGGATTACAGGTGTGCACTACCACTCCTGGCTACTTTCTTTTATATATATTTTTTTGTTTTGTTTTGTTTTGAGACCTGTGTCTATTTGACTGATAGGAAGTTGGGTTTTTTTTGTTTTTTTTTTATGCCGGGAATCGAACTCAAGGACCTTGCACTTGCCAGGCAGGCACTTGTGCCGCTGAGCTAGATTCCCCAGCCTGGAAATTGTTTTCTGTGATTCTGACTTCAGCAGTTTTTTATGGGTTATTTTTGGGGGGTGGTTTGATGGTAGGAATCGAACTCATGACCTCAGGCTTGCCAGGCAAGTGCTTATGCCACTGAGCTATAACCCCAGGCCATCCTTGCATATTAAGATGAAACATCCAGGCTAGGTGGGGTGGCACATGTCTGTAACCCCAGCACTGGGGAGGCTGAGGCAAGAGGATCACTGTGAGTTCAAGGCCAGCTTGGGCTACAAAGTGAGAAGTGAGTTAGTTTAAGGCCAGCCTGAACTGCATAGCAAGGCAAATGACAAAAAAAAGACAGCTTACTATTGGTGGATTCATAAGAAAAAAGCCCCATGTACTGGAGTACTTATAGATGATACTGCGTGATACCTGGGGCTGGATTTAAATATTACAGCAAAAAGTGAAGAGAAGTGATGCACGCCTGTAACCTCAGCACTGGGAAGCTGCAGCAGGAGGATTGGCACAGGTTTGAGGACAGCCTGGGCTGCATAGTTCAAGGCCAACCTGAACTGCATAGTGAGACTCCATCTTAAAAAAAAAAAAGTGAGAGGAGAGAAACGTAGGAGATGTGAGATTTACAAAATATAGATCACTGTTGTTGGGTGATGGGCAGATAGGGGTGCATTGTTCTCTGCTTTTGTGTATGTATGAATTTTTCCAAATTGAATTTTTTTAAAGAGGAAGGAAGGCAAGGAAGAAAGGAAAAGAAAAAAAGAGAGCTGTGGGTGCAGCTCAGTGGTAGAACACTTGCTTAGCATGTGGGAGGCCGTGGGCTGGATCCCTAGCATGCAAAACAACCCACAAAAACACAAAAGGAAGAGAAGGAAAGGGACCCCCTGTTTGGTCTGATGCAAGCCCGTGCCTTGGCACCCACCTTTGCCAGTAAAGTGTGAATTGGAGTGTGAACACACTGTGCATCGTAGCAAGATGTCCTTGTGCATGCACCAAGGAGACCTGCAGCCCCAGGCCACTGGGGTAGCAGAGGCTAAGCGCCCCCTCCCTCCAGGAGCTGCGCAGCCGGGAGGAGGAGCTGCTGCGCGCGGCGCAGGCACAGCGCTTCCAAGAGGAACAGCTGCGGCGGCGGGAGCAGGAGCTGGCGGAGCGCGAGATGGACATCGTGGAACGCGAGCTGCACCTGCTCATGTGCCAGCTGAGCCAGGAGAAGCCCCGGGTCCGCAAACGCAAGGGCAACTTCAAGCGCAGCCGCCTGCTTAAGCTGCGGGAAGGCAGCAGCCACATCAGCCTGCCCTCGGGTACCACCCCGTCCCCTGAGCAAGCCCCGAGAGGCTACTGGGAGCACCCCGACCCAGGCTTATCTCTTCCTCTTGGTTCTTTCTAACGTGTGTGTGTGTGTGTGAGAGTTGTGTCCATGCTGCCGGGGATGGAACCTCATTGAGCAGGGCAGGCTCTGTATCACTGAGCCACACCTGCAGCGCCCTCTTAAACTATATTACTGAATATATAGAAAAATACAAAAAAAAAAAAATCACAACTGTATGGCTAAAGGAGTTACTCTGATCACCTCCCATATGAGCAGAGATTCTCAAAGCCAATCCAGGTGTCCTCCACAGTTGGTCCCAACACAGCCTCCTGCCACCTCTCCCCTCAAGTGACCCCGGCTTCATTTTTAAGGCAGCCATTTTTACTTTTATTTACAGTTTTATCTCCTGGCTTTTTTTTCTTTTTGAAACAGGGTCTCATGTAGTTCAGGCTGGCCTTGAACATGGATGTGTAGCCCACACTGTCCTCAAACTTACAGTGATCCTCCTGCTTCAGCCTCCTGAGCGCTGGGATTACAGGCATGCTGAGGCTGAGGGTATAGCTCAGCATTCCCTGGATTCAGCCCATAGTACCAGAAAAATAAATAAATAAAGTGGGCGCTGGGGAAGTAGCTCAGTGGTAGAGCACGCAAGAGGGCCTCGGGTTACAGCACTGGAAGAAAACCTTTTTTATCTGTACTTAAGTATTCATAAAATTGCAAGTTGGAAAAGTAGATTTGCATATCCAAGCTTTCTATCTCTAATTACCAAACGAAGTATTTGTTTTAACTTAAAGCTTGCATTAACTACAATTAAATAAGTAAAAGTTAAACTCCACTTTCTCAGCTGCACTAGCCACATTTCACTGTTCTACTGCCATATGTAGCTCCCAGCTACCACACCGCCCTCAGGCCCAGACCCTTACTCGGGCAATTAGACGTGGGCCTTACGCCCAGGGAGGAGCCAGGAATTTGCTTTTTGGTTTTCTTTTTTTGTTTGTTTTGTTTTTGTTTTTGGTATTGGGGAAACCCAGGGCCTTTGCACCAAAGCACATACATAGCCCCTTTTTTCTATTTTTTATTTTTATTTTGAGACAGTTTTTCACTAAGTTACTAAATTGAGCAGGCTGGCTTGAAATTATAATCTTGCCTCAGCCTCCGAGAGGGCTGGGCTTACAGATGCACAGATGTGCTTCTGCTGGCTAGTGTTGCTACTGCTGGTCTGGAGACCACACTTTGAGAGCCAGTGTGTTGAGGAATGACAGACATGCCACTCTCACACTATCCTTCCCCCTTTACCTCCGCCAAGAAGACTTCCCTCTGGTTATCACGGACCATGAGCCATTTGCTTAGAGAAGTCTCTTCCTTTTTGCAGGCTTTGAGCATAAGATCACAGTCCAGGCCTCTCCAACCCTGGACAAGCGGAAAGGATCCGATGGGGCCAGCCCCCCTGCCAGCCCCAGCATCATCCCGAGGCTGAGGGCCATCCGCTGTGAGTATCTCCAAGGCCTCTATCAATCAGTCAGTAGACATCTCTGAGAGCATACTGGCCAAAGACAACAAGGGACAAGACAGGCAGGGCCAGACAGGGAAACAGATATGTACGCCCATAGGCAGACTCACTCCCAGCAGGGATCAGGGTGGGAATAAAAGGCTGGAGTGGAACAGTGGTAGAGTCTAGCATGCATGAGGCCCTGGGTTCAGTCCCCAGCTCGGGAAAATAAAAAAGAGAAAGGGTTGCGGTAGGGTGAGGGGTGTAGCTCAGTGATCGAGCCCATATTTAGTACTCAGGAGGCCCTAGGTTCAATCCTCAACACCACACAAAAAGAGAAGAGAGATGGAAGATGGAATCAATACAGTGTATACAGATACATGGAAAGAATTACTGTGAGGGGTTGGCTCACATGATTACGGAGGCTGGGAAATGCCTCAATCTGTCATCTGCAAGCTGGAGCCCCGAGAGGGCTATTGTACTTTAATCCAAGGCCTGAGACCCAGCTATGTTGATGTCCGAGGGCAGGAGAAGACAGACAGCCCCGCTCAGGCCGAGAGCAAGAGCGCCGTTCTCTGCCTCTTCGTTGTGTCCTCCCCCTCAAGGGGCTGCGTGAATCCCACCCGTGGTGGTGAGGGTGGTCATCGGATCGACCTCCTCCTCCTCTTGATTCTGAGGATTGAACCTAATGCCTTTATGCTGACCTGTATCTCAGCCCTTTTTATTTTCCAAGTTGTCCCAGCTAGGCCCAGATTTGCCATCCTCTGGCCTCACCGTGTCCACCGTGCCCAACCAGGGTGAGCCTTCCTTATACCCTGCCCGCTCAGGTATTGAGCTTTTCCAGAAATCTTCCCCTCACAGACACGCCCAGAATCAGTGCTCTGGCAGCTTACCTGGGCACCTCTTAGCCCAGCAGGTTGACACATAAAACCAGCCACCTGAGAAAGGTTGGTGTTTACACGGGGATGGCCTCTGTGAGAAGGTAAGGTTGAACTGCACCCCTTGTGGTAAGAAGGAGGCACCCAGATCACACCTGGGACAAAATGCTGGAACAGTGTGGCACATGCCCAGGCCAGAGGCCGAATCATCTGAAGGAGAGGGAGGGTATGGTTAATGCACAAGGGGCTCCGGGGCCTGAAGAGCCAGTATAAGGGGTGTGGATTTGGGGGCGTTTCCAGTGCTAGGGATGAACGCAGGGTCTCACACGAGAAGCACACACTCTGCCATTGAGCTATACCCTGCCCATGGGTTTGCTTAAACACCATCAGGGTGGCCCTGCAGGGCTGTGAGCCAGGCAGTGCTGCAATCAGATGTACCTCTTGCCTCTGGCTGCTGTGAAAATAAAACTGCAGGAAAGGCCAGTAAAACCAGGGTGGCCTCAAAGGCCGAGATGGCCACAGTTGGGGCCACATGGTAGACAGGCAGCTGCTGGAGTGTGCTATGTGTTAAGGGCCCGAGGCTGACTCCCAAGTCTGTCTCTGCTACCGTGTACCCCAGTGTTACCCCAGCCCCAGGCACCCAGCTGTCACACTAGCAGGGGCACAGAGACAGCCATCCAGTGGTAGCAAACAGCAGTACAGAGCCGGGGTACATTCTGTGGTAGGGACAGCAAAGAGGCCATCAGAGTCTCCAGGGAACGGATCACGCAGGGCTGGGGAATGAGAGGAACCACCTAAGACCGTTTGTGAAGGGCTTGAAGAGGCCCGTGAATGCCACACCAAGGAGCTGGAGCTGTGTCCGGACAGCAGCGCGAGCCACGGAAGGACTTACAGCGGGGCTAGGTCCTGGCTGGGGCTGGTGCGGCCCCTGTGTCCCAAGGGAGAGGGTGGCTGAAGGTGGCTGTCTGGAGGCTGGGTGCTGATGCAGCCACAGCCCAGTAACCAACAGGATTCTCTCAACAGTGGCTCCTGTTGACTGTGGAGGTGGCAACAGCAGTGGCGGCAGCAGTGGTGGCAGTGGGACGTGGGGCCGCAGTGGGCCCCCAAAGAAGGAAGAACTGGTTGGGGGCAAGAAGAAGGGCCGGACTTGGGGGCCCAGCTCCACCCTGCAGAAGGAGCGAGCTGGAGGAGAAGAGAGGTACCAGCTGGTGTCCCCACCCCCTGTGCACACCCACCCCCGGGGCAGCCACAGACCTGACCATCTCCCCCTGCTCCCTGCAGGCTCAAGGCCCTGGGCGAAGGAAGCAAACAGTGGTCCTCCAGTGCCCCCAACCTAGGCAAATCCCCCAAACACATCCCCATTGCCCCCGGCTTTGCCAGCCTCAATGAGATGGGTAAGAAGCTGTGGGTGCCTGTGGCCAGAGGAGGGAGGAGAGGCTGTGGCCAAAGGAAGTGTAACCCAGGGTGAAGGGGTGAGCCTTTCCCATGGCTGGGGTAGGGCTAGGCATTTCCAGGAAGGTGGGTGGCTCGTGGTGGGGGTCGTCATTCCCAGGTCAAGGAGAAGATTCCACAAAGATGCTTGATGCCATTTTGGGATCTTGCTGTTGGAGGGGTCACGGGGTCGATGCCTTGCCACCGGGCCGGGGGCCAGGGGCCAGGGCCCAGACCTGCAGCCGGTGACCCCCCTCTCCGGTTGCAGAGGAGTTCGTGGAGGCAGACGGAGGCGGCAGCGTGCCCCCTTCCCCCTACAGCACCGCCTCCTACCTCACGGTGCCGCTGCCCACCGAGCCCTCCCCAGGGGCGCGGGCGCCGTGGGAGCCGGCCGCAGCCACGCCCTCTGCCCGGCCGGGCCACGGGCGGCGGCGCTGCGACCTGGCGCTGCTGGGCTGCGCCACGCTACTGAGTGCCGTGGGCCTGGGTGCCGACGTGGCTGAGGCGCGCGCAGCGGACAGCGAGGAGCAGCGACGCTGGCTCGATGGGCTCTTCTTCCCCCGCGCCGGCCGCTTCCCGCGGGGCCTCAGCCCACCCGGGCGCCTCCAGAGCCGCCGCGATGACGTGGCCCCCGGCCCGGGCCTGGCGCCCTCGGCCACCCTCGTGTCGCTCTCGTCCGTGTCTGACTGCAACTCTACGCGTTCCCTGCTGCGCTCCGACAGCGACGAGGCGGGGCCGGCTGTGCCCTCCCCGCCCTCGCCCTCACCTTTGCCCTCGCCCGCGGCCTCACCCAGCATCAACCCCCTGGTGGACCTGGAGCTGGAGAGCTTCAAGAAGGACCCCCGCCAGTCGCTCACGCCCACCCATGTCACGGCCGCGCGCGCTGTGAGCCGAGGACATCGGCGGACGCCCTCGGACGGGGCGCTGGGGCAGCGGGGCCCGCCGGACCCCGCGGGCCACGGCCCTGGTGAGTGAGGGAGCGAGCTCTGCACACCCCAGGGCACAGAAACCCGACCTTCTGCCCTAGCCCTGCGCCCTGCTCAGCCCCCGGCCCAGCAAGGGGAGGGATGGCTGCGTGCCGAGGCCTTCACTGTGGACGGGCGTGGGGCCCGGATGGCAGGCGCAGCGTGGATTAGGGGTGGCAGAGTCCTGCCTGCCAGCGCCTAGCGGACAGCTACAAGTACAGCAGCGCCGGGACTGCAGCCAGCCCTGCCCAGCCCCGTTTTCTGTGCTCTTACAACCCACAAAGCAATGATAAGGGTAGGGTTTGAGAACCCACCACACAGGACCTGTGCCCGAGTTTCAGTTAGTGTTTAGTTTCAGCCTGTGCTGTGCAGTGTGGTGCTGTTGGAGCCCCATCCAGAGACAATGTCATGCCTTAACATTTGTCCGCAGCTCTGCTGAACCCCAGTAGGAGGGACAGGAGTTTGACATAGGGCTACTAAAAGCCAACTCCAAAGGCAAAGGGACAGCTCCGAGTCGACCCCAGCTGAGGGAGCCACTGCGAATGACAGGAAGTGAGGTCAAGCTGCAGGGGCTGCGCAGCTGCAGATGGCCCTTGTCTTGCCGGAAAGGGAGCCCGCAGGGTCTGCAGAATGTCTTCGGGGCTTCTGCAAGAGAACCCAGAAACTGCGCTTTTCACGCAAATGTGCCTGGCTGGGAAACACTATCCCATCCCACCCTGCTCACCTTCTCTGATCCTTTCTCCCCAGGCCCTCGAGACCCCCTGGACTTCCCCCGCCTGCCTGACCCCCAGGCCCTATTCCCCACCCGCCGCCGGCCCCCTGACTTCCCTGGCCGCCCCACCACCCTGACCTTCGCCCCAAGACCCCGGCCAGCTGCCAGCCGCCCCCGCCTGGACCCCTGGAAACTGGTCTCCTTTGGGCGGACTCTCAGCATATCACCTCCTAGCAGGCCAGACACTCCGGAGAGCCCAGGGCCCCCCAGCGTACAGCCCACGCTGCTGGACATGGACATGGAGGGACAGAGCCAGGACAACACAGTGCCCTTGTGTGGGGCCCAGGGCCCCCACTGAGGCCTGCCCCCCACCGCCCGCCTGGGCAGCCATGAATGTAGTGCCCCAGGCCCCGCCCCAGCCTGCCATGCCCCGAGGCGCAGAGGCCCTGGGCAGGATGCTCATTATTTATTGGGGAAGGAGGGAGGGAGGGACTCTTAATTTATTCCTTTGTACCCCAGGGGTGGAGCTCTGTGCCCACCCTGCTGTGGGGGGAGGGGGGCAGGGATACTCAGGGACAGGGCATCATGGGGGATTTGGCACAAAACGAAGCATTAAAGGTAACCCCTGCCCCCTACCTCGCTTGGCTGTGTGTCTTTCCCAGTCTAGGCCCTGATGCAGGCTTGCCCGCAAGGGGACACGCCTGTACCCCACATGCCCCCTTGGGTAGTCAAACGATGCGACCCATCCTGTGTCCCCTTCCTGGTCCCCACAGGAGCACCATACACAAAGAGGTTATGGTCACCAGACATGAGAGCTTTACCAGCGAACACAGGAGTGGGGGAAGCTCCACAGGGAGGCAGAGGGGTGGAACAGGCAGCCCCTTGCCTCAGCCCACCATGTCCCGGGCCTGGCCCTCAGCCCCGCCGTCTTCCCGCTGGAGGCTGCAGCGGCTCATCTTCAGCTGGGTCAGCTGGATGTAGCGGAGCACGTTGGTATCTGCCGGGGGAGGTAGGCAGGGCATCCTTTGGGTGTCCTCAGGCTGCCGGTGACACCTGCAGCTCCCCTCCCCACAGAGCGAATCACCACCCCTTCCCCCAAGCTCAGCTGCAGCCCGCAGCCAAAGACATTTCACACCTTCGTGCTTTGCACGTGCAGCGCCCTCTGCCAGGAGCCTCTCTGTGCAGCCTCCTGTCACACTTCCACTCAGCACCCAGTGACATCCGCAAGAAGTCTGTTCTCACCAAACCTCTTCACACAAGAGCTAAACCTCCCTTCGCGCCCACAGCCCTGCTCCACGCACTTGCTGTGAACCTCTTCCCTCCTCTTCAGGGCTTGATACAAAACAAGAGTGCTAGGTCAGGCCGCGTGTGCATCAACACAGGAGCGCACCTCATCATTCTCTCCCAAAGAGCGGGGAACAAGCCTCCAGCTCTGCCCCGCAAATTCCACCACACGCACTCACGCACGCACACACATGGCTTCCTGCTGTCACCTGCCCGGCTGGATGAGTGGGTGCCTGAGAGGTGCATGGGTAGGCGAGCGAGTGGAGACTCAGTGAATGAGTGGGGAGTGAGGGTGGGGTGGGAGGACTGGAGGGGAGGATGGGAAGGTGGGGCTGAAGAGGCTGGGCAGGGACGTATCAGGATGGGTCAGTGTTTGATGAGAAGCGTTTGGGTCAGAGGAACGGCGAATGGTGAGTGAGTGGACATCTGGATAGTGCCGGGAGAGGTGAGTGAATGGTGGGGGCGATGTGTAAGGAGCGGGAAGATGGGGTGAGACTATCCAGTGGGTGGCACAGCACCCCCTTAAGGCAGCTCTTGGGAGAAGCCCTCCACTCCACCCGCTTCTCCCTCCCTCCTTCCCTCAGCTCTAGCCCCTTCCCCTGTGCAGCCCCGCCCCTTACCTGTGGGCTCTCGGCTCCGGGCCTCCTGCAAGTAGCGCAGCGCGCGTGCGTAGTCGCCCAGGTGGTAGAAGGCAATGCCGGCGCGGTAGGTGGCCTTGAAGTTGCCCTGCTGCTTCTCCAGCACCTTGAGACAGTACTCGCGTACGCGCTCATAGTTCACCAACTCCGACTGCAGCAGGCAAGCTACGGGGCGCCCGTAATCAGAGACCCTGCCAGCAGCCCTAGGGCCCACGTGACCTCGAGGGGCCTGGCCTCCGACCGCAGGGCACCCTGCCCCTTCCCAGTGGTCGAAGTCGTTACTCAGGCCACCAGAGGGCGCCCATCTGCTACCCCATCAGAATAGACTCGATCTGCACCGTCGCTAGAGGGCACAAAAGACACAGAGGCAGCAGTGTCTGGACAAATAGCCGGGAGGTTTCCGCTAGTAAGAGTATTACGGGCAATCTCAGAGGCTCATCCAGGGTAAGTCTTTCTCACCTTAGGTATGCTTGTAGCATGGGGAGGAAAGAATGACTAAAGGGAAATGAGGTTCTGAAGACCCAGCCCAAAGTGCATTCCCCGCATCCCAGCGCCCTCCTTCCTCAGGCTCCTACGACCGCCCGACTCAACCATCTCTTTGGTCAAGTTCTGAGGGCCCCCACAGACCGCAGCCCCGGTGCCTTCGGCCCCCATCGCCCCCCTCCCCGCACCACAGTCCTGACTGCCCCTTACACCCCACCTGTCTCACCCGCGTGCCCCTCTGCGCCCCCCGACGGCCAGTACCCGTGAGAGAGTCGTAACATTCCACCTCCGTGCTCTCCACCAGGCGCCGCTGCTCCTCGCTGAGGCGGGCGGGCCCCGGGCTGGCAGCGGGCCCGGGGGCGGGGGCAGGCAGGCCGCCAGGGCGGGCCCCCTGCGCCGCCTTCAGCTGCAGCAGTGCCCGGTGATACTTGCCGATGGCTTCCCGGAACTTCTTCTCTCGGTAGCAGCGCTGGCCCTCTGCCTTGAACGCCACGGCGGCCCGCAGGCTGCTGTCGAGCGCCGCAGCCAGGCCCCCCGACGGCTCTGGGGCAGGACCTGGCCGAGCTGAGCCATGGCGGGGACCCAGTCCCGGAGGGGAGAGGGCAGGAGGCGGGCGCGGCGGAGGCTCTGGGGCAGCGCTGAGCATCAGCACCGGGGACAGCGCGCCGCGCTGCATTGTGGGAAACTCCTGCGGCCGCAGCAGCTACTGCATCGCCCCCCGCGGGGCCGGTCCCCACCCTTTCTCCGCCCCCGCACCTCCGGCTGCCGATTCCGGCTGCCCCCTATGGGTCTAGAGAATCCCCTCAAGACTTTTCCAGTTCCCCTTCCCGGCAACCCCAGCCCTAATTCTCAAGGCTCCTCTCCCTTGTTCCCACACCCCTGACCCTCCCCGCCATCCTGCCTGCTCTCCCCTTCCATGTCCAAAGCTCCTGAAGATTTCTAGAAGAATGAGCTTGAGGGAAAGAGCAGGACGATATCAACTTTGTAGAGAGCTGGCTTTCAGCCCACTGGCCATGTTGGATAAAAATATGGACTCAAACTGCCCAAATTCAAACCCTTCCTTATACTCTCATTCGTTACTTGGGCAGTTCGCTTGCGTGACCTAGAATTCCATATCCAGTAACACAGGTGAAGTAATGTCAATTCATTCGTGTGCTTATGACACAGACAACTGTGGACTGATACTTTCTCTGTGCCTGGGTCTTCTGGATGAGACACAAATAAGGATGGGGAGAGGCTTTCGGGTTCTACCCTCGCTGAGCCCTTCAACCCTGTGGGAAACAGACCAGTGACCAAAGAGTGACAGCCCGAAGTGGGCTAACCTGGGAAGCACAGGCACAGGAGCTGGGCTAGGATGGGGGAGACCTGATAGGTTGTGAGGGCCCAACAAGGCCCTGCGCCAGGCCGAGCTGGTGACTGCAGCTTCTACGAGGGAATAATTCTACCAGAGAGAGTCGTTTCTTGCCTTCACCGAGCTCACATCATCGAGGGAAAGCCGACGTGGAAGCACACAAGTCCCCGGGGACAGTACAGAGAAAGCGGCCCAAGAAGGAATGAATATTAAAGGCAGGAAACACGTGAGAGGCTTTCGAGAGGAAGTCAGAGGGTGAGCGTGGTGATCGCCCTTCAGCCCTCCTCAGCTGCCTCCTTAGCTATGGGATCTTGGCCAAATTCCTTGCTCTCCCTGCATTTTGACTTCCTTCTCCTGTACATACCTGAAAGGGAGCGACGGTCGGCACTGTGCAAATCAAGCGCTTAGCACAGGGTCTGGTGCTGTAATGGGTGATTTCATACCATCCATTAGACTAGGAGTTATTTGATCACAAATCCCTGGCTCTGAGTCAGGACCCACAGACCACTGTTGAATAAGTTATCAATAGCTTTTTGTATCCCTGTTCCTTTCCTACCCCAAGACCTCTTGGGTCTCAGTCACAAGCACCAAGGCTGCGTCTCCACTGTCCCCGTTCCTGTCAGTGGAGGGCCCCTTGGAGGCCCCAAGACAGGTCCTGCCCAACAGGCCAAAAACCTGAACTCAGCAACCTCCATCCCACTCACTCTCTCACTCTCTCTCTCTCTCTCTCTCTCTCTCCTGTCTCCCTCTCCCCCCCCCTCACACACACACACACACACACCCATCTGACCTTGAAAACTCCCTGGGCGGACACCACATCTTCTCTGCACCCCAAACACTTCTTCCCTTAGGAGGCTCAAGTTACCGAGTTTGAATTTCCTAGCGGTGTATCACTTGTCTGTGCCTCGGGTGTGTTTGAATTATTTTTTAACGAAAAACACAGAAATCCATTGACTCATAACAAATGTTACATCCCCTACTAAGTGACAGCAGCAAACAAAACAGGTGACAATTGTACCTCCCCACTAGACTGTACCTCGTCCTTGTCACACTTCTGCAGCAGCTGGTACCTGTCAGCACTGTCTTCTGCATCTGTTAAATCACACCCTTACCACACTCTGCTGTGAGGGCGGTGCTATACTTACCCACACGGCATCACTCCAGAGACTAAGTAAATCAGACACCATTTATTGAACTCTTCCTATCTCCAGGTGTGGTGGCGCACGCCTGTAATCTCAGCACTCAGGAGGCTGAGGTAGGAGGATCCTTGTGAGTTCCAGACCAGCCTGGGCCACAGAGTGAGCTCAAAGCCAGCCTGAACTGCATAGCGAGACCCTGTCTCAAAAAGACCAAAAACATAATAATGATAAACTCTTCCTGTCATGGATCTTCTCCAGGGATGACCTTCACAGGGCAACATGGGTGCTGTGTCTGACCTGTACAACCATTAACATATTGAATTCATTCGTTAACAACATATGAACACTGAGATGTTACTAGAATGGCGGATTTCTAGATTTACTTGAATAAAATGTGAAAAGTTGGCAGCATCGAAGTAACATTCCTCATGCCTGCGCCCAGCACTCCAGTTTCTTCCCAGTGCTGAAGGAATCCCACGGCGAGCTAGAGGGGAGCTGCGGAAAGTCCAGCAGTGCCCCCTTGCGGAGGAGTTTAGAGTTTGCATCTTAAACTCCAGAAATCATTAAGGAACTTGGTAAGAACATCCAATCAGAGGTATGAGAGGCCTAAGAAGTTACCAATGAAAAGCGAGAGGTGATCAGTATTCAACCAATCAGGACAGAGCATTCAGAATAAAAGAAACATTTTATTAGCGTAAGAAATGAACACAAACAGTGAGAACTTCTGTTTTCTGAGCGGTCCTCGGGTCTCAGGGAGGCGCAGGCTGTGGGTGGCGGAGCAGGCGGGCGGCTGCGAGACTGATGCTCTGGCGTCGAGGCTGCGCGTACTTGAAGAAGACTGCGGTGCGGCCCGCCACCGGGCCTCTGAGCGCAGCACGGACCATGCACGGCTCCAGGGCGCCCAGCTCTGAGGGACTGCGGTGGGGAGATGGAAAAACAGACACAAGGAAGGGGCTGGAGGCTCAAGGTTGAGAAGACACCTGGAATGTAATCTTGCCTGGGAAGCAATGAGGGGAGCAGATACCTGAGTCTCTCCGGGGGGATCCTGGACCCTCCGGGAGGGACGGAGTGCGACCAAGAATAGCGGACATCCACTCTACCCCGATCTCCCAAACTGAGAAAAGCGGATTCACCTTGCTATCCAGTGGCGTGGCTAACACGGTTACTGGCTCTAGCAGCTAAAGGGACAACCCATCTGAAAACAGTTACGGAACTGGGGGTCTCATTCTCAAGCTTGGAACACAGCCTTTGGAGCCTGGGAATGTTGCGGCAAAAATCAGAAATCGGGTCAAACTCCGCAGGGGATCCAAAAACTCATTCAGAACAAATGGAGTTTTAGTTAATTTTAATTTAGGATCAATTTGGACCGGTCATTGCCCCCCATTCCCGACCAGAAAATGTGGCACTTAACTGCCTTTGTTCTCATCTTATATACATTTTTGGTTTCCATGGTAATAGATTGGAATGTCTAGGCCTGGCCACAGTTGTTTACCTTGCACCATGTGACCAGGTCAGGCTCTGGCCATAATGATATATATATACTTTAACAATTCAGGCAAGGAGAAGAATTCCAGGACAAAGTCAGAACTGCAAAGTTAACCCTTTACAACTCCTCCAGGATGTTTCTCAAGACACATTTTGAGGCTTGTCTATCTTAAAATGTTGTGCTAAAAGTCACCGCCCAT
>PVLD010022242.1:0-29688 GCA_004027595.1 Dinomys branickii | reverse complement strand
AGGCTGGTGCTGACCCTGGGCTTCCTGAGCTTCACAGCGATGGAGCCTGAACCTGACAAGGTCTGAGCTTGAACTCAGTGAGGTGTGAGCATGTAATTACAAATGATGGATTTTGCTACAATTTTCTACTAAATAAAGATTACAAAATCGGGAAACAAATGAAGAACACTTGAAAGGGAGGTGTTCTAAGATATGTTTTCAGCAAAGTGCTTGTAGGTCTCCTGCTTGCTTTTTTGTTTATTTTCTTTCATTAGAGGCGGTGAAGGAAGAATAGGGAGGGAAGACGGAAAACAGCGGAGGAAGCAGGGCGGAAGCAGCTGGCAGCGAGAGATGGACACGGACGAGAAGACGAGAGATGAGGAGTGAGGCTGGTGCCGGCCAAGGACGTCAGCGGAAGAGCTGCCTGAAGGCAGGACAATTAGGCTGAGGTCAGGGGCTTCTGTTGGAAGCAGACGCCTCCCTGAGGGCTGCACTATGTGAGATTCTTCCAGAGGAAGCCCTTTAGCGAAGTACAGCGGCTGAATTCTGCTGGTGAGGGGTGAGGAGTGAGCGGGCCCTGAGAAAGCCCTACCTCTGCACCCTGCTGAGGGAAGACACCCAGTGTGAGACGAAGTGCAGCTGCGTGATTAGCAAGGAGGTTGCTATTGTGGTCTCCCTCTTTCACTCTGAGTATTTTTCCCTCTTTGCCTCTGACAGTGACAGTGGCCGCTCAACTGCATCTCATTTCTGTGCTTTCCTTCTCCTGCAAACAAGCAGCCTGGTGGCCACTGGTTACCTCCATAGCTGCAGCAGGAGCAGTTCTGAGTAAACCCATGAGGACTGCAGTAGTCTGTGTTGCCAGTCCATGAAAAGTCAACAGACAGAAGCTGAATTCATTCCCCTGTCTGGGAGTGCTCTCAACACCAGCCCAGTAGCGGTACCAGGGGACCTGATGCCCTGATGGAGTCTGGATTTCCGGTGATCCCTGTCCTGTCTAAGGCTCTACTCCAACTTTTCGCAGTACTGATAACTTTTAAGAAAATAACCAAGCCTTTAAGCTCCTTCCTATCGCTGCATCCGATTTAGAAGCTGTGAGCCCCTGAGCAGAGCTCTTCAGAGCTAGAGAGGCTGCAGGAGGGGAAGGCAGCGTCTTACCTGATCTCCTCAGTGTAGGTCTTTGGCTTCTCTCTGCTCTGCCTCTGGCTGTGTTCTTGGGCTTTTAAGTTACCCTCGATGTTGACAGCCTTTGTATTTTCCTGAGTGTATAAATACTGAAAGACAGAAATCTTTGTCATAGATTTAGAGGAATATGAAACTGAAAGTACTTAGTTCCAGGCAAAGGGTCAACAACCATAAAAAGAAATTTCTGTAGCTGCGCCAGAGGGATGGTTTATGCAAATTTGTTCCATTTCTTCAAATGTTTTGTTGGAAGCAGTACTAGAAATCATTTGCTGTTTCTAAAAATCCCTTAGGTATAAAATATAATGGAATAGCTCTCAAGATTGGGGGTCAGTTTGAGCATACTGGAATAGAGAGATAGCACCTATTTTTAAAGTATAATTTCAAAAACATAAAAAATTCTCTCAGTGGAATTGCTAACTGAGGACCGCAGAAAGGGAACAGGCATGTAGTACTCTTAAGAGTGCACAGCACTTGGTTCCAGTGCTCACTAGAGCCAGGAGGGGCTCCCTTCATTTTACAGGTCTCCTGGGGTCAGCGCTCTTTGCTGTACAGGGACTGCACATCTTAAGTCTCATAACGAGGAGTTCCCATGATTTTGTAGAAATTGAAGCACAGACAGGCTTAATCAGTTGTGTGAAATCACAGCCATATAAGTAATCTGAATGCCAGCAACCTTGATCCCAAACCTTGAAACACCTTACTGTGCTACCTCTCTCTGTGCTGACCAAATAATTGTAATAATAATTGCTTTTTGTTGTTAATTAGTAGGTAAAATTTCCTGTGTCTTGTGTAAAATCAGTCTGACTTTCATCATTTAAAAGAAACTGCACTGTTTCTATTTTTCAATGGAAACAAGAAGTCAGGGGAAGAGGGGTAAGTGTGAGACATTTCTAACAAAATGGTGCACCTCAAGATCATACTCTGACGTGAAATAAATCAGACCCACATGTTCTAATATCACATGGTTTCTCTGGAGTGAGAAACTGAAAGGGTGAACTGGGGCTACAATGCACAATGGACACTGGGAGACGGGAAGAAAATGTTTAAATGAAAATGGGAACAAGAGATGGGGAAGAAAGAAAGGAGGGGACAAGAAAAAATAAGAATAGAAAGGAAAAACAGAAACAAAGCTTTTGTAAATAATGAGGGGAAGAGGGGTTTAAGGGAGGGGAAGAGATTGGGAAAAAAGGAAGAAGCAAGATATACCACATATAGCAACAACTCCCTGTGGTGAATATTATTATTATGTAAATAAAAAATGTACCAATAAAATAAAAAAATTAAAAAAAGAAGTCAGGGTAAGGGTACAATGGTTTAGATGTGACTTGATGTGTCCTCCAAAGTTCATTTTCTGTGTGCCTTGAACTCAGTGTGGTGACATTCAAGCATGCTGTAGCCTTTAATAGGTGCTATCTGTGGGCGATTATTTATTTTACTTATGAAAAAATTAAAAATATTTTTCGTATGGTCTGAGCACGGTGACGGATACTTGTAAACTCTGTGCGCGGTGAGGCTAAGGCATGTGAATCACAAGTTTGAGCCCATCTTGGTCAACTTTGTGATTTAGCAAAAACTTTTTCAAGACAAAAAGTAATCAAAAGGTAGGGATCTTGCTCATTGAGGAGATTCTGGTTTTAAACCACAGTATTGAGAAAAAGTTTTGAAAGTCGAAACAAGTGAATTGAACATACAAACTGAATTGTAAAGTAAATAAACTAGATTGTAAATAGTACTCAGTCATGTAAATTTTCCAAGAGATAAGGCAATTATTCAGAGCTAAAGTTATTATAGGAAACAGTGATAAAATGTTTCCCACCTGAAGATCGTTTGTCTGTCTTTTCTCAACAAAGTAAACTAAGCTGTGGATGACCCAACATTCTAAGGAGCAGCATCGCAGGCACCAGTGTGACCCTGTCAAGTAACAAGGCAGAGTCTGTGAAGTGTGGAGAGGAGCAGTGTGTCCACTCTCTAGTGGATATTGCCAGCTGAGTGATTGTGCTGTGGAGTGCTCAGTCTCTAACTTGAATTTGTTGAATACTTCAGTTTCTTTTACATTCTATTTTGGGTGGGGGCAAGTAGTTTTGCTGAAGTAGTGATTTAGTACACAGAGCAATTTGTTTTTATGGGTCATTTATATTTTTAGTGGATGCAATGAGATGCTTACCTTTGGCTAGGACAAGGGTAATTTGCTGGCTGTGAATCTCTTTATTTCTGTTTACTCCAGCCATCTTTTACTTCTCTTGAATGCTCAGCCAACAGCCAGTTGAACTATCCACAACTCTCTCCTGTTGCAGATGTAGGCATGTGACATCTGGGCACTGAAATTAAACTCAAATTAAAACTTAAGTAACTATTATCTACAAGGCTCACTGAGCAAAATGTCTTCATTTGTACCACCTAACCATTTCCTGAATATTTTGATCATAACTGATTTCAGGCTACCAAAGTGGACTCACTAAATTCACACTCAAGAAGAGGTATATACAATTGATTGATATGAGCCAATTCTTCCACATATCTGGATATTTCTCTTGCACATCCAGTATAAGTCTTCTAATACTGATGTTGCCTTATAGATATATTTCCCTTCCCAACTCTTATCATTAAAAATAGAAAGGACCAAAAGGGATATACTCTAGTCAAGAACAAGTATGTGTTTAAAAATAAAAACAAAACAAAACAAAACAAAACAAAACAAAACAAACAGAGCAACTACAACAAGACCTCCCTATAGAAAGAACATTTACAGATGAGCAGGTTGGTCAAATAAGAATCTTCCTCCTTTACCTTCTCTCTCCCAGACCTTCGGTGTCAAGCAGAATGAGGGTATGGTCTAGATTCTTGGGATGAGGCACACACCGCATCCAGATCCCCTTGGTGTGGGCCTGCACTGTGGAGCCAATGGAAAATCCTGCAAAGGAGAGTGGATAGTGTGTTAGCAAAGGGCTTTGGAAAATGAGTACTTTTGGCAGAGTGAAGTTAGGACTGAAAGAAACCCAGGTGAAAGGACAGCAGAAAATGCAAGTATTGATCTGAGTTACAGTCCAAGAGTGGGAAAGTAATATTAAATACCATAGTTTAGAGGTTTAAGAAAGGAATATGGTTTAAAATTTTAATTATATGTGGAAATTATTTCATTGATGTGGTAATATTAAGGGCAAAAACCATGTAAAAGCAAATTAAACAAAAAAGAAGGCAATGTATCTATGTAACAATTGTGGGAGTATGGCCATTTTCACCTTGCTGGTTCTTCCTATGCAAGAGCAAGGGATGTCTTTCCATTTTCTGATATTCTCCTCAGTCTCCTTTCTTCAGAGTACTGTAGTTTTCAATGGAAAGATCTTTTATTTCCTTCATTAGATGGATTCCTAAGTATGTCATTTTTTCAATGCTATTATGAAAGGTGTGTTCTCCCTAATTTTTCTCTCAGTGAGTTCGTTGTCAGTGTATAGGAAAGCTATTGATTTTTGAGTGTTGACTTTGTATCCAGAAGCATAATTGAATTTAGTTACTATGTGTAGTAGTCTTTTGTGGAGTTATGTGTGTCTTCTATGTAAAGTATCATGTTACCTGCAAATAATGACAATTTAATTTCTTTCTCTCCTATCTATATTTGTTTTATTTTTTTCTCTTTTCTAATTGCTCTGGCTAATGCTTCCAGAACTATATTCAATAGGACTGATCATAGTGAACATTCATATCTTATTTCTCATTTTAAAGTTTTCAGTTTTTGATCATTTAGTACAATGCTGGCTGTTATATTACAGTTTCATCAGATTGAGGTAAAGATAATCTATTCTAATTTTCTGTAGGATTTTTACCACGAATGGGTGATGGACATTGTCAAATGCTTTTTCTGCATCTATTGAGATGATCTTGTGATTTTGTCTCTGGGTCTGCTGATATCATGTGTTACAGTTATTGATTTGTGTATGTCGAATCATCCCTGAATCTCTGGGATGAATCTGACTTGGTCATGATATATAATTCAACAGTGTGCATCTAAAATGACCAGACATTTGCAAGATGAAGAAGAAAAAATGGCAAATAAACATGAAAAAATGTTCAATATCATTGGTCATAAATGAGATGCAAATTAATGCAATGCTGAAATTCCATTTCACTCCAGAAAGAATGACAATTATCAAGATATCAATCAGTAACAAATGCTAGAGGGGCTGTGGGGACAAAGGGACCCTTCTCCACTGCTGGTTGATAGATAGGAGGGAAACAAAAACCCACACACATCCATCTGATCCAGTTATACCCATCTGACCCAGCTATCCCCCACCATGGTGTGTTCCCAAAAGGATTAAAAACTTCATTCCTCAGTGATATATGCACAACCATGTTTACAACAGCACAGTTTGTAATTGCTAAATCTTGGAAACATCTCAAATGCTCACCAACTGATGAATGAATAAAGAAAATGTGTTTTTTAATACAATGGAGTACTACTCTGCCATAAAGAGGCTGAGCTTGAGAAATTCCTAGCTAAATATGCACCTTGAGGACTTACTCTTAAGTGAATCAATCACACACGTGCATCATTTCTCTGTTGAGAAAAAAGTGAAGTGTAGATAAGGACCAAAATGAATAATCTATAGTGTTTTTTTGTTTGTTTGTTTTATTTTTTTATTTTATTTTATTTTATTTTGCGGTACTGGGGATCGAACTCAGGACCCTGCGCTTGCTAGGCAAGCGCTAATCTATAGTGTTTAACAGGGAGAAAATGTTCAAATGGGAAGAGGAATGAGGGATGAGGGAGGGCTGAAAGAAGGAAAGGAAAAGAAAAACAATGATGAGAAAAGAAGAAAGGATTGGAAACAAAGCTTTTGTGAATAAGGAGGGGAAGAGGGGTTGAAGGGAGGGTACGGGGATGGGGAAAAACACTCAAGTTATTGTCATCTACAAATTCCCTGTGATGTATGTGATCATTATGTATCCCTCAAATGTACCAATAAGCTTAATTACTAAAAAAAATGATATATCAGAGACAAGTGCTACCTTGTGTTTCCAGGGGAATAAAAAGAGTAGCTGTGGCCCAAACACTGTCTTTCAGTATATTCGCTGTCTTGTTCTCTCCTCACATTCCCATGCTGGATGGTGACATTGTGGGTGGATAGAAGGGGATCATCCCAGCTTTGCTGGCGGCACTCACGTCTTTCCTTCCCAGCCAACTTGTTCATCAGGTAGGATTTTCCCGTGTGGTAGAGGCCCACGATAGCCACCACCACGAGGGGCTGGGTGATGGCAGACAGGATCCCCAGAGCTTAGTGTTTAACCACCAGCTTCTCTTGAGTGTTCTCAGTGAGGCACAGTAGCTCTGTCATGTGGATATGTGGTGCCATTTTGAGTGTATTTTCTGGTCTATAAGAACAGAGGTCGATTAAATCAGATTCAGAATTTTTGGGCCTTGCATTTAGAAGGTAGAGTCATAGATTTTCTCCAGGATAAAAAAAAGTTTTGTGCACATGGATAAAACAGAGAGAAAACTTGTACTATTTTATTTGAAAAGTTATAAAAATATTATAAATGTAGTCCATTCCAAACCCTGAGTATAACAGTGACATCACAACACTCAACTACTTTTATGACCTGTATATTACATTCAATGTATCACACAGAGGGTTTCTTTTGGATTCAGAAAAAAAATTTTTTTCACAATGCATCAAATATCAAATAGCATAGAATTTAACAGTACATCTTTTATCCTGCAAACATGTAAAAATGATTTATTTATGTATTTGTTCTTATAATGAATAAAGACCTTCATGGATACATAGTTGAGTATTTGGTCTATAGCCTTTGGACAATTTGTAGGGATTTTTAAATGAATTATTTCTTCCTATTGCAAGTAGTTGTGATCACTTCATTGACATGAGGACCACACAACTCCTCACACTGCCATCTCAAAAGTGAAACCTGAAGGATTTACTTACACAAATCTTGGGAAATTACTGACCATGGCAGAACATAGAAGGAACCTTCTTAAGGACTCATGGAGAGGTGTGTGTAAGAACAGTGCTTGACACTAGAGCTACCTTAGCTTTGCAGGGAGTGAGGATGAACTCAGTGAGATTCAAGCACACAATTGCAAATACTGTAGAAGATGCTAAAGATGATTAAGGATTAGGAAATCAGAAAGTAGATTCTGGGTAACAACTAGTTCAAAATAATGCCTGAATTTTTAGCAGTACACTTGTATGGCTTCTGCTTTGTTCCCCTTCCCATTTAGTAGAGGTGAAGAGTGAGACATGGCAAGAAGGAAGGAAGAACAGGGGTGGCGGAGGGAGAGCAAAAGGGTCTGACAGGGAGAGGGAGACCTTAGAAAAGAGGGGATGGATGAGGTTAGATCCTGCTCAGGAATTCAGGGACCGGTTTCCAGAGGGCAGGAAGATTTGTCTGTCACAAGGACGCCCAGGGCACAAAGTGTTGCCTTTAGTGCTGTCTGGGAGGAGATTCATTTGGAACAAAACCCTTTACTCAAACACAGGGCCTGGATTCTGTTGGTGACAGGTGAGGAGTGAATGGTCACACACACTCGCGCGCGCACGTGCGCGCGCGCGCACACACACACACACACACACACACACACACTCCCAGTCACTGAGCTGGGACTAATTCTGATGGAAGAAATCTAGCTTGAATCCAAGTCTAGATGCATGATTGGAAAGTAAGGTGCTTTTGTGATCCTTGTCTTTCTCTCTGGCTTGCTTAGTTTGCCTTCTTTGTCCCTAACAGTGCGGCATCTGCTCACGGGCATCTCATGTCCATGCTTTCCTTTCCTGAAGACAGAAATCTCATCAGTCAGCTTGGTAATTCACTGTGTTCCCCTCAACACAACAGCAAACAACAGAAAGTAAGTACACTCCCTTGTCTTTTGGCACCTAACTCAACACAAGAGGAACTAAGGGAACTGCTGCTTTGACAAATATAATTTCATAGGACCTCAGGTCCCATCTCAGGCTCAGCTCCAGCCCTTCACACTTCTGGTGCTTTTTAAAAATTTATTTTAAAAATAAAAGAAGGAAAACATATTAACAAATAGACATCCATTTATAAAACAGCATAAGGACAATACAAACAATATAGAGTGCCAGAAAAAGAGGTAGGAAATTAACAATGGTTGTTGCATTATGTATTGATATCTTCAAAGTGGTTTCTTAGGAAAATACAAATACAGACATGCATCAAACAAGTAATCAGTAACTATTCCTTTAAGCAAAGCAATAGAAGACAGTAGTATAACTGTTACCTATCCTGTATATACGTATATACAAATTTCCCCTTATTTCCCTTCTTTTTTCCCACACCCCAGTTGCCTTTTACTTTTGAGCATTTTCCTTTCATTTCACAATGTCTATCATACCTTCTAGTTTTATTTCACTCTTTCAGGTTCTTACACTAGTGAGACAATACATTGCTTATGCATGTCTGATTTATGTTACTTATGAGTATAGTCTCTAATTTTGTCCATTTACTTATAAAAGCCTTGATTTTATCTTTCTTTATAGCTGAGTAATGTTCCAATATACAAAAGAACTACAATATTTTTGTCCAATCCCCAGTGGATGGACATTTGGGTTGCTTCCACAATTTAGCAATGACAAATTGTACTTCTATGAACATGGTTGCACATATATGGCTGTGATATGATGTTTTACATCTTCTGGGAAAATACCAATAAGGGGAATAGCTGGGTTGAATGGGACCTCTAGACCTAGTTTGCTGAGGAATCTCCAAATTGATTTGCACAGTGGTTTCACCAGTCTGTATTCCCACCAGCAGCAGAGAAGAGTTCCTTTTTCTCCACAGTCTTGCCAGCATTTGTTATTGGTTGATTTTTAATGATATCCATTCTTACTGGGGTGAGATGAAATCTCAGTGTTGTTTGGATTTGCATTTTTTTGAATAACTAAAGATGTTGAACATTTTTTCATGTATTTATTTGCCATTTTTATTTCTTTATCTGAGAAGGGTGTATTAATTTCAGCTGCCCATTTTTGGTTTGGGTCTTTGGATTTGGAAGGGCTGATGTTTTTCAATTTTTTATATGTTCTAGATAGAAGACTTTTGTCTGAAGGACAGTCAGATAAAATTTTTTTCCAATTTGTGTGTTTTCTTTTTACTCTGCTGGTGATTTCTTTAGATGAGCCGAAACTTTTCACTAGGGTAAGATCCCAGTTGTTGATTCTTTGAAGTATTTCAAGGGCAGTTTGGTTTTTATTCATGACCTTTCTGACTATCCCTATGTCTTCATGTTTTCACTTACTTTCTCTTCCAATAGGTTTAGTGTTTCTGTTTTAATATTGAGATCTGTGATCCATTTTGACTTGAGTTTGGTGCATGGTGATAGACTTGGGTCTATTTTCAGTCTTTGGCAGGTGGCAAACCAATTTCTCCAGCACCATTTATTAAAGAGGCTTTCGTTTTTCCAGTGAGTTTGTTTGGTCCCTTATCAAAGATTAGGAGGCTGAGTGTGTTTGTGGTTGTGTCTGTGTCTTCCAGTCTATTCCATTGATCTTCTGGTCTGCTGTTTAGCCAGTATCATGTTGATTTTATTACAGTAGCTTTGTAGTATAATTTCAGGTCAGGGATTGTGATTCCACCTGACTTGTCCTTATTTCCCAGGATTGCTTTTGCTATTCTGGGTCACTTCTGGTTCCAGATAAATTTAAGGAATGTTTTCTCTAGATAAGTGACGTATGCTAATGGTAGTTTAATGGGAATTGCATTATATCTGTAGTATGGCCATTTTCACAATGTTGGTTCTTCCTATCCATGAGCAAGGAATACTTTTCCATTTATTGAAATCCTCATTGATCTCTTTTATCAGAGTACTGTAGTTTTCATTGAATAGATCTTGTACTTCTTTTGTTAGATTGATTCCTAAATATTTCAATTTCTTGGATGCTGTTTTGAAAGGTATGGTTTCCTTAATTTCTATCTGTCTATTTGCTGTTTGTGTACAGGAATGCTACTGATATTTCCGTGTTGACTTTGTATCCAGCTCCACTGCTGAATTTGTCAGTTAATTCAAGGAGTCTTCCTGTGGAAGTTTTGGGGTCTTGCATGTAAAGTATCATGTCATCTGCAAATAGTGATAGTTTTACTTCTTCCCTTCCTATCCTTAGTCCTTTTATTTTTCTCTTGTCTAATTGCTCCGGCTGATGCTTCCAAAACTATGTTGAACAGGAGTGATGACAGTGGAAATCCTTGTCTTGTTCCTCATTTTAGAGTAAAAGCTTTCAGTTTTGTCCATTTAGTACGATGTTGACTGTTGGTTTCGCATAGATAGCGTTGATCAGGTTGAGGTAAAGACCATCTATTTCTATTTTCTTTAGAGTTTTTATCATCAATGTATGTTGGACTTTGTCAAAAGCTTTTTCTGTATCTAATGAGATGATCATATGTTTTTGTTTTTGGTTTTAAGTATATGGTGTATAACATTAATTGATTTGCAAACATTGAACCACCCCTGCATTCCTGGAATGAATCCGACTTGGTTGTGGAGTATGATTTTCTTGATGATTTGCTGTATTTTATTTGCTTGTATTTTATTGAGTATCTTCTTTGCATCTATATTTATTAGGGAGATTGGTCTGTAGTTCTCTTTCTTGGTTGGCTCTTTCTCTGGAGTTCTGGTGGTTTAAAAAGCAGCCATTGTTATAAACCCCTTCCCATCCCTCCAGTGTTGTGGGGCTTTAGGATTTCCCTGGTTTACGAATGAGAGAATTGTACAGCATCCTTTTAATGGACTTAGAGTTGTGTGAAACTGAAAGTGAAACCCTGCGACCATGAAAGGAGTTTCTGGAGCTGGGCCTGGGCAAGGTCTGAGCAGGTTGCTCAGGCAGATCTTGAGATACTGCACTGTGTTACAAGAGGCCTTACAAACTATTTGATGCTTTAAAAATGACCCTTAGATGGAATACGACAGAGTGATTTTGAAGAATGGGAAGCAGTTTGAACAACCTAGAATGAGAAAGCATCATGCTTTTTCAAATCTGATGGCATAAAATTAAACCCACGTTAAGTGCAGCATTGAACTCAATGTGCTGATATTGAAATGTGCTGACACCTTAAGTGGTGCAGCCTAGAGGGAGCGATTAGGATTTTAAGCAACATTCCTACTTTTGTTGCAGAAGTGTGTACCGGTTTTTGTGAAAATCCCAGGAAAATCGTGTGCGTGTGCGTGTGTGCATGTGTGTGTGTGTGCGTGCGTGTGCGTGTGTGTGCGTGTGTGTGCGTGTGTGTGTGTGTGTGCGTGTGTGTGTGTGTGTGTGTTTGGAGTGGTCCTCTCTGCTCCTACTGCAACTTCTTCAGGGCAGTCTTTCTGATACGGTGGTGTCACTGGCAGTGTGGAATGTGCCCCAAATGCCCTCACCAGAGGCAGAACAGAAGGGACCAGGCACTCTTGGATTTTCTGCTTCCAAAAAAGGTGAGCTAAATAAATCCCTTTTCTGTAAAAAAAGCACCCAATCGCAGGTGCTTTATTTTTTTGTTATAGTATCACAAAACTGACAAAGGCTAAGTATATTTGCATGCAAATTCCCTCAGCAAGTCACAGGAGGGGGATGAAAATTTCACACTCTATAATTCTCTTTCAGGACAGATGAGAAGGGAAGCGGGGAGACTTGCCACGCTCTCTGCTGACGCCACCGCGCCCCACTGCTCCTCCACACCGAGAAACCAGTGTCTGAGATTTGAAAAATGAAGAGATTCTCTCTTTTCTTCTCTGTTTATTTTGGGATCTTTAATATTTTTCCAGGAAAGTATTTTTTAATCTTCCACAGAAGTAAGATTCTCTTGGGTCTTTCAGTTGCTGGACCTACCCATGTTCCTCTTGTCTTGGGGTCCTCATGACAGCAGCTTTTCCCATCTAAACCTTCCCTCACTTTATCAAGGTTGGTTCTTTTCCACACTTGAGGTCTCTGAAAATGGATGTGTTTGCAGAGATATCTGACTTGTTTCTTCTTCAAGCTGGGCGTGTTTGCATACTCCTGTAATCCCAGCACTCGGAAGGCTGAGGCAGGAGGGTCTTTGCAAGTTCAAGACTGGCCTGGGCTACAAAGTGAGCTCAAGGCTAGCCTGAACTACATAGCGAAAGCCTGTCTCAAAAAGACAAAAAAAAAAAAAAAAAAAAGATTCTTATCTCGTTTTTTCTTCAATTACCATCCCATTTTTTATTTTTAAATTTCCATATTGATCACTTGCCACTCAGGATCACATCAGGAGCTCCACAGAACAGACATACATCCCCCAAATTTAGGCCAGTACTGGGCATCATTTGCACATCTCTGGATTGAACAGCACTAGAGTCAGGCAAAGGCAGTTTGGCTAAAGCTTTGCTAAGGGTGGGTATGACCAGCGAGGTGGGGCTTCCTCTTCCTTTGTTTTCTTGGTCTTCAAACTCCAACTTCTAGAGACCAAATTCCGAGTGACTGTGACCATAGATCAAATGCACCCATTTCTGGACCCAGCCCTCCTCACAGAGTTCAGGCTCCAGCCCAGGTATGGCAGGTTGGGAACACCTGGCTTGATCACGTCACTCTGGTTCCCTTCTTAGGTGCAGTTTCCATGCTGACAGAGGCCCATGGGGAAGACCCACAGTTGCTGCCCCTGTCAAGTAGAAGCAACATTGCTCAGAGATTTTCCTAGGGGGGACGCGTCCATGAAACACAGAGTTCTGAACTCCTCCCAAAAGAATAGATGATCTGAAACTTAAAGTGGAGGTTTCTACTTGACATTGGAAGGAAATTGTTTGGAGATCTCTTTTATAAGAAACACTTGTAGAACGTTTTCAGGCAAAAAACAAACAATCCCATAGGGTAATACAAATTCGCATGGAAAAACAAGATCACTCTTAAGGGAAATATGTACTTATAAAAGACAGCATAAATGCATGTTTCTTCCCTCTTGACTTATTTAAAACAATTGAATGCATATAATTGTACTTCAGAGAATGTAACCTATATAATGTATAGAAATGTTACATACTTAGTGAAATAGGAGCAAAAGTGTGGTGGAATAGGGAGGTGACACCAGATGTGGACGTGAACCCACAGGAATAAACACAAAGCACTAGAGATTGTGACCAAGAGAGCTCTGTAAAGTGAGTGTAGAATCTAGGGTGGGCTGTGGCTAAATGCTTTATCAGTGCTAGTCATTAATTTTTCTCTTGTATGTGCTTATGATACAGTTGTTGTTATCTGTATTTTTCAGACATTCAGTGTGGTTTTAACAGCAGATTTTCCTGTCCCAGTTTCCGGACAGCTGCCTGATTTGGGGTTTCTTCAAAGAATCAATGCGTTAAAAGAAGTTCAGATTAAATTTCTTAAAGCCTCTATATTTACTACAATGAATTGAAGTTTTGTTGTTAATATATGCTTTCTCCTTTATTTCCCCCAAATTTGAAGTCTGAGTAGTCCTCTAATAAATGAAACATGCGAGTCTTCTCCACTTTTTTTTCATGACTGGAATAATTCTGGGATCCATTCAGGACAACTGGAAAGAACCGTCATGTTTCACACAAGTCATATGGGAAGTGAAAGTATGGCAAGCTCTTAGCTTCTGGGAGAGGGACTGGGGATCCAAAAAACCACAAGTTGGGCGGAGGAATGTAGGTTCTGTTTGTTCTAGGAAACAGAAATTTTTTCTGGGAACTTTTTTCTGTTAAACACTGGACATGAGGAAGCTACATTTTCTTGCTTTCATGTTAAGTTGATTTGCAGTCTACAGCATTATTATATTGCTCTAGTTCATGCGTGCATATCAGATTAATTTACAATTTAGTGTATATGTTTGGAGATTTCAAAGATTTCCCAAAGATTACCATCTCAAGGAGAGATAGACTGAGTTTCAGGTATGGAATGCTTTAGTGACAGAGAGCTTGTCACATAAAGATCTCTGTGCAGGTGCTCCAGAGAGGACAGCTGCAGGGACTTGCACAGTCAGAGTATTCACAAAGTCCCGTCTAGAAGGGAGCTAAGACCTCCACATTAGAAGGACAAACCTGTGTGTGTGTGTGTGTGTGTGTGTGTGTGTGTGAGAGAGAGACAGAGAGAGACAGAGAGAGTGTGTGTATGTGTGTGTGTGTGTGTGTGTGTGTGTGTGTGTGTGGAGGGCAGATGCGGTGAGTACACAGCACTATGCTAGTGCTGAGTGTGCGAGTGTGCACAGACTCAGTCCCTGCCTTCATAGGACTTACTCCAGTGGATGAAAGCAAAGTCTTGGAGCAGAGAGAAAGGGAAGGGCTCAGGATATTGAAATGCAGTTAAGATTGCAAAATAGGAACTTTGAACCTTTCGCAGTGAGGAATTTAGCTTGATGTCCATTATTTAAAAGACATTTAATGTATTATAACATGGTCCAGTGATTTTTCTTATTTACATTTAATTTTGTTTTTGACTGTCTGTTGTTTTCCTTTTCATATAGTAAGCTCAGAACAATGGTGTAAACATCTTTCACTAACATCCCTTTTTCAGACTGTTGTGAGCTGTTTTCCAGTACATTGTATTGACTCCTCTGATTTATACATTCTTACAGATATTATTTTAATTCTTTTAATTTTAGAGCACATATTTTTGCTTTATTTATTCAAAACTCTTTGTTTTTTTCTCCAATCAGATTTCATTTATATATTTTAGATATACCAAAGATCATATTCATCAAAGAGTACCTGACATAAGCTTCTTTTCCCCCATTCCCTTACCCTCCCTTCAACCCGTCTTTTGAGAGAGGGTCCCTGTGTGTAGCCCAGGCTGGCATTGAATTTCAGATCCTCCTGCCTAAGCCTCTTAAGTGCTCGGAGCTGACCTTGTGCCAGCATTCCTAGCTCTCAGAAGCTTTTTTTGTTCTCTCATTGTTACTGGGTTCTTTTCTGCATTTCCATTCAAATTCTAACCTTTGATTAGTGTATCTATGCATTAATGATTTTAGCTTTTAAAGTAGGCAAAAAGCATACAATATTTGTCATCCTAACCACATTCAGTATAGGTACACATTTCAGTAGAATTACGTAAGTTTGTATCTCAGTGCAGTGGAATATAGAATTTTTGGTTTGCAAAAGAGAAGCTCTGTACCTATTGATCTACTGATCCTTAATCCTCTACTCCTTTATTCCTGACAGTCATTATTCGATTTTGTTTTTAAGAGATCAATTACTTTATTTATATCATTGTGTGGTTTAAATTTAGGTGTAGGCCAGGGATGTAGCTCAGGGGCATAAGTGCCTGCCTGGTAAGTACAAGGTTCTGAATTCAAGTCCTGGTCCAAAAATAAATAAATGTAGGTGTTAAGTAGACTGCATTAAGGAATAGCTAAAAAAATAATAAAATTTTGTGTTTGGGTTTGTCTTTGAGTTTCATCCAAACAGACTGACATTTAAGTCAGTGATTTGAGAAGGAAGATCCACCCTCAAGTCAACTGAGGGCCTAGATAGAGCAAGACAAAGGAGAACTTCTAGTCTCTTCTGGAGCTGGAATATGATCTTCCCCTGCCTTTGGAAACCAGAAATTCAGGTGCTCAGGCCTTTGGTCTTTGGTAGAGCCAACTCCTAGCATCCTAAAATCCAGCTTGCTGACAGCCTTTCATGAGATCTCTCAGCTTCCATAAGTATGGGAACCATTTCCTTTAATAAATCTGTCATAAATCTCTCTCTGAACACTATTTTTTCTGTATTAAGGGAGAGCCCTGACTGATACACTCATCTAACTGAATCACACAGTACTTGTCTCTCTGTGTCTACCTTATTTCACTTGTTATAAAGCATTCAAGATTCTTCCACTGTATTCCTCACATTTGTATTTCTAGAACAAAAGGCCTGAAGCAATGAACTAATGAGACAAGGTTTGTTTAGTGCACAGTTTCTAGTTTCCTATTTGATGACCCCTCTGTTTGGGCATCTGGCAGGGAGTCACATCATGGCAGGTGTGCTGTCCATGTAACTGCTCACATCTGGAGCCGGGAAATAGCAATAGCAGACCGGAGGGTCCCCGAGTCCCTACTGCAGTCACAACCCCAATAACCTATGGATATCCCCAACGCCCACTTCCTAAGTGTGTCCAGCACCTCCTTAGTGGGGCACCTGGGGGACCAGGCCCTAATATATGGACCTTTGGAGACCATCATACAAACAATAGCATACACGATGTAGCCTACCATAGTATGATCTAGTTTCTGAAGCTAGCCCACCATATACACATAGTATTTTTTTATTCTTTATCTGTTGATGGAAAGAATTTGGTTGTATCACCCTCTTGTCTGTTGTGATAAATCTTTTAATAAACCTCGGGTGCAAGAATCTTTTCCCACCTCTTTTTAGTTCTTTTGGATAATATCCAGATTGCTGTATGATAGTAATTCTATTTTTCAAACCATCTCTACTGCTTTCTATTAATTTTCTGTTTCCAGCTAGAGTGAGAACTTTTACTTCTCCCTAATCTTGCAGTGCTAGTTCTTTTCTATTATTCTAAAAGTGACTCTACTAATGGGTATTATGTGATATCGCATTGTGATTTTTCTGTTTTATGCCAAGAAGTGCTGTTTTAGTTACTTTTCTCATTGCTGAGACACAATATCCAGCATTAAAGGAGGAAAGGTGTACTTTGGTTCACAGCTTGAAGTGTTTTCAGCCCACAGTTGGCTGAGTCCAAGGCAGAGTAGCATGCAGAAGGGTATCGAGGAGAAACAGTCCATGGCATGGAAGGGCAGGCAGAGGGCAGTGAGGCAGTGAAGTAGCAACAGTAGCAGCAGCAGCAGCAGCAGCAGCCTGCCTCTTCCTTTTAAGGCACATGGTAGCAGTGCCTTCCAGTGCCCCTGCCCTTTGGGTGGTGCCACCACTCCATGCTCCATACCCAGAGCTGTGCCAAGCCAATCAGTGGACTGATTTAAATGCAAACCCTTAATCCCACCACCACACACCCTAGATCCAGCCACCTCTGAAAAGTCCCACCTATCACTGCATGAGGGTTTGGAGGAACATCTAGACACAAGTCATAACAGGTACTAAGTATCTTTCCAGGTGCTTATTGGACATTTTCATAGGATCTGTAGAGAGCTATCTACACAAATTTTTACCAGTACTCAGCTATTTTTTGTTGAATTATAGCAATCATGTATATATTCTGAATAGTATTCCTTTTATCCTGTATAACTTTCAAATATTTTGTCACATTCTATAGGTTTTTCTTTTCACTATATTATTTACTTTTAATTTTAATTAGAGAAAAATACCAATGAGAATGATAGAGAATTTCAAAACAAATGATAGAAAATGAACAATGGTTATTATATTGCATATTGTTTTCTTCAAAGTAGTTGCTCAAATTACAAGATACAGGCATGCAAAATGCAATGTAGTACTACTCAGCTATAAAGAAAGATAAACTCAAGGCTTTTATAGATAAGTAGATGCAAGGAGAGACCATACTCATAAGTGAAATAAATCAGACTCCCATGTGTAAACATTGTGTTGTTTCCCTAGTGTAAGAACCTGAATGAGTAAATAAGGTCCAAAAGGTATGATAGATATTGTGAAAGGGAAAGAAACTGTTCTACATGGTTGTTTATTTCTTTTAAATTTTGAAAAATTTTAAGTTTCACATGTGTGTACAAACATATGCTCAAAATATACAGTGAATGTTTAATTAAAAACTTACAGAAAAGACACATTACTGTTAATCCTCCTCAAAATATTTCCTCTTTTTTGAACACACTTATCCTATTATTTCTGACACATTTTTTTGGTGTCAAGATTAGAATTCAGGGCCTTGCACTTGCCAGACAGGTGCTGTGTCACTAACCTACATCTACAGCCCATCTTGTCCTTTTCTGAAGGGTTCTGGGGGCCCTGTTTTGTGACTGTCTTTATGAGGTGTGATCAGAAATATGGTAACTGTGGCTAACACGTGCCATCCTAGAAAAAAGACACACTTTAAAAATACTCTGGTATATGCTTATCCTCCAGCTCTGCAAATTCTGTCTCCAAAGTAAAAGTGAATGTGAAAAATAAAGTTTTTTGTACTCATTCAAGTCATCAAGGCAGCCATGACAGCCTAAGAAAAGACACTTGAGAAGTAGGATTTCCAGAGCTGCTCCAGAGAGAGGTAAGAATGACAGGACAAGTGTGTTTGAAACTAGGGCCTGGAGAGGGCGAGGCAGGGACTGTCGGGTGTCTTTCTCCTGGAGCGAGGGCAGACTGCTCCCTGCCACTCCACATCCAACTCCAGGGGTTCAGGTCTCTGGATTTGGGTGAAGCCAACTCCTGGCATGTTAAGATCTATAGCTTAAACTTTTTAAAAAAACTTTTCCCCTTTTACTTTATTATAGTAAAGCTTGTATGAGAGAGACCCACCTCAGATGGAAGACAATTCAACAAATTTTAGGCCAGGCCTTTTTTATCCTTTTGTGGAAATTCTCTGCTTCACTTCTCTGTTAATTTGTACTCAATTTGCCTGTGTAAGATAGCAGTGATTTACAAAATTCTGAGGCAGATTTCTTTGAAAAAATTAGACTATCTGGGTGTGATGGTGCACACCTGTTATCCCCCCCCTCCAGAGGCTGAGGCAGGAGGATTGCTGTGAGTTCAAGGCTAGCCTAGATTGCAAAGTGAGTTCAAGGTCAGCCTGGACTGCAAAGTTATTTCAAGGTTGGTCTGAACTGCATAGTAAAATCCTGGCTCAAAAAAAAAAAGACAGACCAAAAGTCCACTTTGGTATCTTTTAGGAATGTAGATGATTTGAGTGAAACACGTGTGGTTTAAGTTCCTTTAACTTTATTTTCTTTTATTTTTATTTTTTTTGTTTTGTGCAAATTTGAAGGAATTACTAAAAAAGCATGAGACTCATGTTGCACACAATGCTGGCTGCTGATTTATTATAGACAGTATTATCAGATTGAGATAAAGACCATCTATTCCAATTTTCTGTAGGATTTTTATCACAACCAGGTGTTGGAATTTATCAAATGGTTTTTCTGCATTTACTGAGATTATCTTGTGGTTTTTGTCTTTGGCTCTGTGGTATCATGATTTACATTAATTGATTTGTGTATGTTGAACCACCTTTGCATCCCTGGGATGACTGTTACTTGGTCATGTGTATAATTCAGAAGTGGGCATCTGGACATGTCAGATGAAGAAGAAAAAATTGCCAATATATGAAAAAATGTTCAGTATCACTAGTTTATGAGCAAGATGCAAATTAAAACAATGCTAAGATTTCATCTCACTCCAGGAAGAATGACAATAATCCAGAAAAAATCAGTAGCAAATGCTGGAGGGGCTGTGGGGAAAAAGGACCCTTCTCCACTGTTGGCTGAAAGCTAGAAATGAATCCAAAATGGACACAGACCCATTTGACAGCTATTCCCCTTCTTTGTGTCTTCCCAAAAGTATTAATAACTTCACACCACAGCAATATATGCACACCCACATTTACACCAGCACAGTTTGTAATCGCTAAATCTTGGGAACAACCCAAATCCCCATCAACTGATGAACAGATAAAGAATATGTGGGGATTTTTATACAGCAGTGTACTACTCTGCCATAAATAGGTCAAGTTTGAGAAATTTCTAGCTAAATAGATGCACCCTGAGGACTTACGCTTAAGTGAATCAGCTGGACACACGTGTGTAAATACTGCATTATATCTCTGGTAAGAGAAACTGAAAGTGTAAATAAGGACCGAAATGAAAAATAGATATTGTTTAATGGAAAGAAAATGTTAAAATAGGAAGGGAAACTAGGATGAGGGAGGGCTAAAAGAAGGAAGGGAAGTGAAAAATGATGAGAAAAGAAGAAAAAATGGAAATGAAGCTTTTGTAAATTAGGAGGGGAAGAGCGGTTGAAGGGAGGGTAGGGGGTGATGGGGAGAACCAATCAAATTATGTCGTGCACAAACTCCCTGTGATGTATGTGATCATTGTGTATATCTCAAGTGTACCAGTACACTTAATTACTTAAAGTGATATATCAGACAGAAAGGGCTATGCAGGGGGATAAAAAGAGGAGCTGTGGCACAAACACTGTCTCTCAGCATTTGCTGTCTTGTTCCCTCCTCACATCCCCACGCTGGATGGTGACATCGTGGGTGGATAGAAGGGGATCATCTCAGCTTTGCTGGTGGCACTTGCCCTTTTTCTTCCCAGCCAGCTTGTTCATCAGGTAGGATTTGCCCGTGCGGTAGAGGCCCACGACAGCCACCACCACAAGGGGCTGGGTGATGGCAGACAGGATGCTCAGAGCTTCCTGTTTAACCACCAGCTTCTCTTCAGTGTTCTCAGTGAGGCACAGTGGCTCTGCCATGTGGATGTGTGGGGCCATTTTGAGTGTGTGTTCTGGTCTATAAGAACAGAGGCAAATTGAATCAGATTCAGAATCCCTAGGCCTTGCATTTAGAAGGTAGATTTTCTGCAGGATGAACAAAAGTTTTGTGCACATCAACAAAATAGAGAGAAAACTTATATAATTTGAAAAGTTATGAAAATATTATATTATGTAGTCCACTGCAAACAGTTAGCATCAGTGACATCACCATATTCAAGTGCTTTTAGGACCCATACATTTCATTCAATTTATCTTAGAAAAGCTTGATTTTGGATTCAGTAAAACATTTTTATCACAAGGTTTCAAATGGCAAATAGAGTAGAAATTAAGGGTTTAGTTTTCTTCCTGCATATGTATAAAAGATTAAATATTTATTTATTTATTCCTACAATGAATAAAAACTTTGAGGACTAAATGCTTCCTCATTTGATCTATAGCCTTTGGACAATTTTCAGGGATTTTTAAATGAATTCTTTCTTCCTACCCCAAGTAGTCACTGATCATTTCAATGAAATGAGGATCCACACAACTCCTCACATGACCATCTCCGAAGTGACAGCTGAATGATTTAGTTCCACAAATTTTGTGAACATACCTGTCCATAAGAACACATAAGAAAGGACCTCCCTAAGGACTCACGGGGGAGGGTGTGTGTAAGAACAGTGCTTCACACTAGAGCTACCTGAGCTTCTCAGGGGGTGAGTGTGAACTCAGAGAGACGCGAGTGCACATTTGCAAATATTGTGGAAGATGCTGAAAATGACTATGGAATAAGGATCAGGAAATCAGAAAGCACATGCTGGGTAACAAGTAGTTCAAAACAATACCTGAACTTTCAGCAACACACTTCTCGGTCTTCTGCTTTGTTCTGTTTCCCATTTGTAGAGGTGAAGAATGAGAAATGGGCAGAAGGAGGGAAGAAAAGGCGTGGAGGAGGCAGAGGAGGAGGCCTGGCAGGGAGAGGGAGACCTTAGAAGAGAGGTGGTGAGTGAGGCTGGAGCCTGCGCAGGAGCTCAGGGACAGGTTTCCAGAGGGCAGGAAAATTTGTCCGTCAGAGGGATGCCTGGGGCACAAAGTGTTGCCTTTAGTGCTGTCTGGGAGGAGATTCATCTGGCATGAAACCTTTTACACAAACACAGAGCCTGGATTCTGTTGGTGGCAGGTAAGGAGTGAGTGGGCACATACACACACACACACACAGACACACACACACACAGACACACACACACACACAGACACACACACACACACACCAATCACTGAACTGGGACTACTTCTACTGGAAGAAATGTAGCTGGAAAAAATTCTAGATGCATGATTAGAAAGTAAGTTGCTTTTATGATCTTTCTCTCTGGCTTCCGGTGTTTTTGTCTCTGTCCCTAACAATGTGGCATCTGCTCACGGACATCTCATGTCTATGCTTTCCTCTCCTGAAGGCAGCACACATCAGTGAGCTTGGTAATGTACTTGTGTCCCCTCAACACAATGGCGAGGAAGAGAAGGTAAGTTCATTCCCTTGTCATTTGGTGCCTAACTCAGCACAAGCTCTGTAGTGGAACTAAGGGGCCTGCTGCTTTGATAAATCTGATTACATCCAACCTCATGTTCCATCTCAAGCTCAGCTCCAGCCCTTCACAGTCCTGCTGGCTTAAAAAGCAGCCATTGTTACAAACCCCTTCCCATCCACACCCTGGGTTTAGAGGCTGCCTGTCCCTGAGCAGAGCTCCTTAAGAGCAAGAGAGGCTGCCCGAGGGGAAGTCAGCATCTTTCCTGCTCTTCCCCTTGACAGGGGTTTTGCTCCTCTCTTCCGTGTCTCAGTGGATTGTTGGACTCTTATTCATCCTTCCAGTGTTGTGAGACTTCAGGACTTTCCCAATTTATAATTAGAGAATTGTTCAGTGTCCCTTTAACGGATTTAGAGTTGTGTGAAACTGAAAGTGAAACCCTGACACCCTGAAAGGAGTTTCTCCAGCTTTGCCTGGGCAAGGTCTGAGTGGGTTGCTCAGCCAGGTCTTCAGATACTGCATTGTGTTAGAAGAATTCTTACAAACTATTTGATGCTTTAAAAATGTCCCTGGATGGGATATGAGAGAATGATTTTGAAGAATGGGGAGCAGTTTGAGCAACCTGAAACTAGGAAGCATTATTTATTCTCTAAATCTGATTTCTTAAAATAACAACCCACTGCCAGTGCAGCTGTGGCTCTTTGGGAACCACAGTGAGGGGAAGGGCATGGATTACACCCTCATGAGCGCCTGGCAGCTGGGCTCACACCCAGCGCAGAGGCAGGAGGGCGCTCCCTGCATTGCACAGGTGGTTCAGAGCCGCACGGACTACATTCCTATCATAGCAGACATCCCCATGAGTTCATAGAAACTTGACCTTTTGTCTAAAACCATAGTACTACAAATATAGCAATAGTACTACAAGTATAGTGAATTGAAGCAGACCTGATTGCAAACCTTCTTCATGAACCACCCTACTATGTTGCCTCGCTGTTCACAGAGTGAATAACAGTAAAAATAATTGCATCATTTGTACATTATTTTATAACAGTTGTCTATGATATAAGTAAAACCTGTCCTGATTAGCACTATGCAAATTAAATGACACTGTTGATATTTTACAATGAAAACAAAACATCTGGGGGAGAGGATTATGTGTTAGCTATGGTTTGACTGTGTTCCCGTGAAAGGTCCATTTACTGTAAGCACTGAACTCAAAGTGCTGATATTGAAATGTGCTGAAACCTTAAGTAGCACAGCCTAGAGGGAGCGATTAGGATTTTAAGCAACATTCCTACTTTTGTTGCAGAAATATGCAGTGGTTTTTGTGAAAATCCCAGGAAAATTGTGTGTGTATGTGTGTGTGTAGAGTGATCCTTTCTGCTCCTACTGCAACTTTATCAGGGCAGGCCCTTCTGACGTGGTGCCATGTGCATTGTGGAATGTGCCCCAAATGCCCTCACCTGAGGCGGAACAGATGGGACCAGGCACTCTTGGATTTTCTACTTCCAAAGAGGTGAGCTAAATAAATCTGTTTTCTGTATAAAAGCACCAAGTCTCAGTACTTTTGTTATAGTATCACAAAACTGACAAAGGCTAAGTATATTTTCATTCAAATTCCCTCAGCAAGTCACAGGAGAGGGATGAAAATTGTAAACTCTTTAATTCTCTTTCACGCCTTTCTTCTGCTTGTATGAGGAAAGATGAGAAGGGAAAAGGGGAGACTTGCAGTGCTCTCTGTTGGTGCCGCCATGTGGCAGTGCTCCCCCACACCCAGAAGCCAGCATCTGAAACTTGGAAAATGATGAGGATTCTCTTTTTTTCTGTCCATTCTGTGATCTTTTTCATTTTTCCAGGCTGTATCTTTTAATCTGCTCCAGAAATAAGATTCACTTGTGTCTCTCAATTGCTGGACCTACCCATGTTCCTCTTGTCTTGGGTTCCTAATGCCAGCCGCGTTTTACACCTAAACCTTCCCTCACTTTATCAAGGTTGGTTCTTGCCCATACTTGGGGTCTCTGAAAATCGGTGTGCTCGCAGAGATGTCTGCCCTGCTTGGTTTTTGCTCAATCACCATCCCATTTTTTTATTTTTAAATTTCCATATTGATCACTTGCCAATCAAGATCACACCAGGAGCTTCATAGAACAGAGATATATCCTCAAAATTTAGACCAGTACTTGGCATCATTTGCACATCTCTGGATTGAATAGCACTAGAGTCAGGCAAAGGCAGCTTGGCTAATGTTTTGCTAACGATGGGTATGTCCAACAACGTGGGGCTTCCTCTTCCTGTTTTCTTGGTCTTCAAACTCCAACTTCTAAACACCAGATTCCAAGGGACTGTGACCATAGATCATATGCATCCACTTCTGGATCCAGCCCCTCTCACGGAGCTCAGGCTGCAGCCCAGGCACGGCAGGTTGGGAACACCTGCTTTGATCGCACTCACGGTGATTCCTGTCTCAGGTGCAGTTTCCATGCTGACAGAGGCCCATGGGGAAGACCCGCAGCTGCTGCCCCTGTCAAGTAGAAGGAACATTGCGCAGAGATTTTCCTAGGGAGGGACGCGTCCATGAAACACAGAGTTCTGAAGCCCTTCCAAAGGAACAGATGATCTGAAACTAAAAGTGGAGGTTGCTACTTGACACTTAAAGGAAATTGTTTGAAGATCTCCTTTAAGAAACACTTATAGCACATTTTCAGGCAGAAAACAAACAATCCCATAGAGTAATGCAAACTTGCATGGAAAAAGAAGATCACTATTAAGGGAATTATGTGCTTATAAACAGAAAGGACTAGAGACTGTGACCAAGAGAGCTCTGTAAAGTGAGTGTAGAATCTAGGGCGGGCTGTGGCTAAATGCTTTACCAGTGCCAGTAACTCACTTTTCTCTTGTATGTGCTCAAGATACAATGGTTGTTTTCTGCTCTTCGCAGATGTTCACTGCGGTTTTAACAGCAGATTGTGCTGTCCCAGCTGCTGACAGCTGCTTGATTCGGAGTTTCTTCAGAGAATCAAGGTGTTAAAAGAAGCTGAGTTTACATTTCTTAATGCCTCTATATTTTACTACCATGAACTGAAGGTTTTTTGTTAATGTACATTTTCTCCTTCATTTCCTCTAAATTTGAAGTCTGAGTAGTCCTCTAATGAATGAAACATATGAGTCTTCACTTTTTTTCATGATTGGAATAATTTCAGGGTCCATTCAGGACAAATGGAAAGAATTGTCAAGTCTGACACAAGTCATATGGAAAGTCAAAGTATGGTAAACTTTTAGTTTCTCCAAAAGAGACTGGGGCTCAACATAACCACGAGTTAGGAGGAGGAGTGTACATTCTGTTTGTTCTAGAAAACTGAAAATTTTTCTGTGACATTTTTTCTGTTGAATGCTGGACATGAGGAAGCTACATATTCTCCCTTTCATGTTAACTTGATTGGCAGTCTACAGAATTATTATATTACTCTAATTCATATTGAGAATTCATGTTCATTATATTTCATATCACCTTAATTCGCAATTTATCATAGGTATTTGCAGATCTTAAAGATTGTCCAAAAGATTGCCATCCTAGGGAGAGATAGACTGTGAGTTTCTGGTACGGAATGCTGTAATGACAGAGAACTTTTCACATAAAGAGCTCTGAGCAGGTGCTCCAGAGAGGGCAGCTGCAAAGATTTGTGCAGTCAGCAGGATTCACAAAGTCCCATCTAGAAGGGAGCCAAAATCTATGCATTAGAAGGACAAACCAGTGTGTGTGTGTGTGTGTGTGTGTGTGTGTGTGTGTGTGTAGGACAGATGCTGTGAGTACACAGCACTGTGCTAGTGCTGAGTGTGGGAGTGTGCACAGACACAGTCCCTGCCCTCCCAGGATTTACTCTCGTGTATGAGATTGACCTCCACCCTGGCCAGTGAAAGCAAAGGCCTGGAGCAGAGAGAAAGGGAGGGGCGCAGGATACTGAAATACTGTTTTGATTGAAAATGGGAACATTTGAAACTTTTAACAATGGGAAATTTAGTTTCATGTCCATTATGTAAAAGGCATTTAATGTATTATAACACGGTCCAGTGATTTCTCTTTTTTACATTTAATTTTTTTTTGACTGTCTGTTGTTTTCATCTAGTAAGCTCAGAACAATGATTTAAAAATCTCTCACTCACATCCTTTTCTCAAACTGTAGTGAGTTGTTTTCCAGGACATTGTGTGGACTCCTCTGATTTATACGGTCTTACAGGTATTATTTTAATCCTTTTCATTTCAGAGCACATATTTTTGCTTTATTTGTTCAAAACTCTGTTTTTTCTCCAATCAGATTTTATTTGTACATTTTTGACATACAAAATGATCATACTCATCATAGAGAATTTGTACCAGTACATGGCATAACCTTTGTTCCCCCACTCTTTCACTCTCCCTTCAACCCCTGTTTTGAGAGAGCATCGCTCTGTGTAGCCCCACCTGGCTTTGAACTTCAGATCCTCCTGCCTAAGCCTTGGAGGTGCTTGGAGTAGGCATTCTGCTGCCATCCCTGGCTCTCAAAGCCTTCTTTATTCTCTCATTATTACTGGGCTCTTTTCTACATTTGCATTCAAATTATAACTTCTGATTAGGTTACATGTGTTAATAATTTTATCTTTTAATTTAGGCAAAAAACATACAATATTACAGCAACAGTCAGGATGCAGCTCATCATCAAACCACAAACCACACTCAGGATAGGTGTATGTTTCAGTAGAATTAAGTATGTTTGTGTCTTAGTGCAATGCAGAATCTTTGCTTTGCAAAAGAGAAACTCTGTACCTATTGATTTACTGATGTTTAATCTCCTACTCCTTTATTCTTGATAGTCATCATTCTGTTTTGTTTTCAAGCGTTCAACTGTTTTATTTATATCATTCTGGTGTTTCAATTTAGGTGTCAAGTATTAAGATCTGGTGTTTCAATTTAGGTGTCAAGTATTAAGAGATAGCTAAAAGTGCATTAAGGGATAGCTAAAAGAACTAATAAAGTTTTGTGTTTGGGTGTTGTCTTGGTTACTTTTCTCTTGTTACTGAGACAAAATACCCAACACCCAAAATGAAGGAAGAAAAGGTTTATTTAGCTTACAGTTTGTGGAGGTTGCAGTCCATACTTGAGTGCTTCAGAAGCAGAGTGGCACATGGCAGAGGGCAAACTGTTCACGGCAGCAGAGCACAGCAAAAACCACAAGCAAAAGGGAGGAATGGCTGCAAGCAGCCTCCTTTTCTCCCCTACATTGTAAACAGCCTACGCCCACCCAGGGGGCGTGTAGCTCTCACACAGTCTCCATGACCTCCTCTTCCACAGGCTCAGGATGTTTACAAAGTAAGCACCCCAGGTTCCTGCTGAATCACTCAGTTAAACCTCCAGATTCCCCAAGTTGACACAATGCATCAACCATAACAGGTGTGTCTTTGAGTTTCATCCAGGCTGGCATTTCAGTCAGTGATTTGAGAAGGAAGATCCAACCTCAAATCAGTTGAAGGCCTGGATAGAGCAAGACAACAGAAGAACTTCGAGGTCTGACCTGGAGCTTGAATATGATCTCCCTCTCCCTTTGGACATCAGAAATTCAGGTGCTCGGGGCTTTGGACTTCGATAGAGCCAACTCCTAGCATCCTAAGATCTGTAGCTTGCTGACAGCCTTTCATGAGGCTTCTCAGCCTCCATAAGTATGGGAACCACTTCCCTGAATACACTTCCTGTCCTTGAGCGCTCCCTGAGCCCTATTTTTTCTGTGTTAATGGAGAACCCTGACTGATACACTCACATACCTGAATCGCACAGTACTTGTCTCTCTGTGCCTACCTTATTTCACTTGCTATAAAGCATTCAAGATTCCTCCATTGTATTCATGAGATTTGTAATTATAGAACAAAGAGCTTGAGGTAATGAACTAATGAAGAAATAAGGTGTGTTTAGCACACAGTCTGGAGGTTCATATTCAAGAGGGATGGCCTCTCTGGGCATCAGGCCAGGTATTTCATCTTCGCAGGTGTGCTATCAGAGTAAGTGCTCACATCTGGAGCCAGGAAATAGAATGAGCGGACTGATGGGGTCCCAAAGTCCCTTCTGCGGTCACACCCCCAATAACCTATGGATATCCCCAATGCCCATTTCTTAAGGGTCTCCAGCACCTTACAGTGTGGTACCTTGAAAACCAGACCCTAATGTCTGCACCTTTGGAGACCATCATACAAATCATAGCGTACATGATGTACCCTGCCATAGTATGATCTAGATTTTGAAGCTGAATAATGTTCCATCATATACACATAGTGTATTTTGTTTAGTCTTCATCTGTTGATGGACATTTGGCTCGTTTCAGCCTCATCTAGTGGCATAAATGGTTTAGTAAACTTTGGATGCAAGTATTTTTTTCCACCTCTTTTTAGTTGTTTTGTATAAATATCCAGAAGATTGCTGGAATGTACTGATTCTATTTTTCAAACTGTCTCTACTGTTTTCTATGAATTTTCTGTTTCTACCTATATTGGCAAGAACTTTGAGTTTCTCTCCACCCTTTGCAGTGCTAGTTCTTATTCTAAAAGTGACTCTGCTAATGCGAATTATATGATATCACATTGTGATTTTTCTATGTTTCACGCCAAGAGGTGTTACTTTTAGTCACTTTTCTCATTGCTGAGACAAAACAGCCAACATCCAAAGTTAAAGGAGCAAAGGTGTATTTTGGGTCATAACATGTAGAGTTTTCAGTCCATAACTGGCTGAGTGCAAGGCAGTGCAGCGTGGAAGAAGGACATCACAGAGGAGAAACAGTCCATGGCATGGAAGGGCAGGCAGAGGACAGTGAGGCAGTGAAGCGGCAGCAGCAGCAGCAGCAGCAGCAGCCTGCCTCTCTCTTTTAGGGCACATGGTAGCAGTGCCTTCCAGTGTACCTGCCCTTTGGGTACTACCACCACTCCACTCTCCATAGCCAGAACTGTGTCAACCCCATCAGTGCAGTGATTTATTAGTCACACACCCTTAATGTGATCATCACACACCCTAGATCTAGCCACCTCTAAAAAGCCCCAACTACCACTGCATGAAGCTTTGGAGGAACATCTAGATACAAGTGTTAACAGGTACTAAATATCCTTTAGGTGCTTATTGCGCATTTTCACAGGATCTTTAGAGAGCTGTCTCTACAAATTTTTACCAGTATTCAGTTGTTTGTTGTTCAATTAAAGCAATCGTGTTTATACTCTGATTATTATTCCTTTTATCTTGTATAACTTTCAAATATTTTGTCTCATACTATAGGTTTTTCTTTTCACTATGTATATTGTTTTTTTTTTATTTTAAAGAGTGAAAAGACCAATGAGAATGATACAGAATTTCAAAACAAATGATAGAAAGTGAACAATGGTTATTATATTGCATAATGTTATCTTCAAAGTAGTTGCTCAAATTACAAGACACAGGCAGGCAAAATGCAATGTGGTACTATTCAGCTATAAAGAAAGATAAACTCCACAGCCTCGCCAGCATCTGTTATTGGATGACTTTTTCATACTGGCCAGTCTTACTGGGGTGAGATGAAATCTCGATGTTGTTTTTATTTGCATTTCTCGAATGACTAAGGATGTGGAACATTTTCTCATGTATTTATTTGCCATTTGTATTTCCTTGTCTGAGAATTGTGTATTCATCTCAGATGCCCATTTCTG
>PVLD010022241.1:0-29690 GCA_004027595.1 Dinomys branickii | reverse complement strand
GAGTAGAGCACCTAACACACCTGGTGGCCTGGCAAAGCACCTGGCATGCCTCGAGGGCCGAATGGAACTCCAGGCATGCCCCGGGGACTGGGTGTAGCGCCTGGCACACCCCAGGGGCCAAGTGGGGCTGCTGGCACACCCCGTGGGCCAGGTAGAGCAACTGGCATGCCCTGGGGGCTGAGTGGAGCTCCAGGTGCAGGACAGAGCACCTGGCACACCTCAGGGGCTGGGCGAAGCACCCTGCATGCCCTGGGGGCTGGGTGGGGCTCAGGGGGCTGGGCGAAGAGCCTGACATGCCCCAGGGGCCGATTGTAGCTCCTGGCACACCCTGTTGGCTGGGCAGAGTGTTTGGCATGCCCTGGCGCCTGAGTAGAGTTCCAGGGGCAGGGCAGAGCGCATGGCACACATTGGGGGTTGGGCAAATGACCTGGCACTCCCCAAGACTGAAGTGGAACTCCTGGTCCACCTGTGGGATGGGCAGTGCATCTGGCATGCCCTGGGGGACGAGTGGAGCTTCTGGCATGGCCTCAGGGCTGGGCAGAGCACCCAGCACTCCCTAGGGGCCGAGTGGAGCTCCAGGGGTGGGACAGAGTGCCTGGCACACTCCAGGGGCTGAGTGGGGCTCTGGGTCACCCCCGCAGACTCCCGGACTCTGTCCCAATTCTGCTCTGTGGGAGGCTCAGTCTAGGTCCTCAGGGCTCTCATACAACCCGAAGGGAGGCCCCTCCCCACTCAGGCCTCTGAGCTCCCCACCAAAGTGCAAGGTATCCCCTCATAGGCCATTAGTGTCTTTGGAGACTAACCCCTCCCAGCTAGAGAGGCGGGTCTACACACTAGTTCCATATCTTCACCTCATCCCACCCCTCAGTCTTGTTGGGCATTGGGTGAACTTATGATGCTGGGCACAAGTGGCATGAGGTCTCCTCCACCTCTGCTCACCATGGTAGATCATGGTGTGTACTAAGTTTAGTTATTAGTTCTCGGAAAGAATTGGAGGATTTTCTCGGGTCTGCTTTGCGGAGTATGTTGTTGTCTCTCAGGCTCCAGGACTCCTGCTTTTCATGTAGTTTGACGCTATGGGTTCATATATTTTTCATATATGCAAGCAGTGTGGAGTCTCTCTTGGTGCTCATATTAATAGTTTAGGGTGAGTCCTGAAGCCTATTGTCTCAGCCCATTGTCAGGATCACATGGTGCCAGCTTGGGCCACCATGGCTCACGGTGGTCAGAGAAGGAGTTCAGGGTGGGAGCTGAATCCCGGTAACTCAGCTCATGCTTCCTGCTTGGTGTTGGAATGAGAAGGGTGTGGGGCCATGTATTCCACCTCCATCTGCACCTCACTCTCTCTGCTGTGCTCCAGCTCCCTGTGTTTTTTGATTGGATCCCTGGGAATTACTGTGATCCTGTGGTCACCTCCGTTGCTTTCTGCTGCTCTTTGCTGGTATTTGCTCACACAGTGGAGAGGTCTGAGGCCATATCCTTGGGGCAGGCATGGAGCTGGGTGTGGTGGGCTGCTCACTGGTTGCCTTGACTCTGGCCTGCCTCAGGGCACTGATTAGAAAGATTTCTGCATAGTGGAGATTCTGCTTCAATGGCGTTTGTAACCTCTCATCCTCACACTGGATACGACCATTGCTTCTGACTGCCGCTATTTCCTTTCTGGGCTGTGCTTTCTCCTGTCCCCATTCTGGACCAGCACTCAGGACTTTGCTTACCTCTGGCCATGGCAAGGGCCAGTGTGATGATAACGGAGAACCAAGACACCCCTACACCTTCTTTCTGTAGTTCTGGGCTTCGTGAGGCTTCAGCCTGGTGCTGCTTTCTAGCAAAGCCTCAGTCTTCCAGCCCGTTGCTGAACTGGCTGCTCTCACTGATCTGTGGCTGCTGCTCCTCCTCTGCTTTGCACACCAGAGAGCTCAGAGGGCCAGCGCTGGGGGAGATGGCCGAGGGAGCACAGCCCTGGTGGTAGCAGGACCAAGGTGCCTGGGGGGCTGCGACGCTCATTGCTGGAGCCTGGCTGCATGGCGCAGGGCTCCAGATCCTGGCAACAGTGGCGAGTGCAATGCAGACTAGAGTCCAAAGTGGGAGGTGTGGTGGAGCCTCTGGGCAGATGGATGCACTGAGGGACCGAGCAGAGGGTGAGGAGAGGGCAGCCATGGCAGGTGAGGTGCGTGGGACCGGGCTGGTCTCAGTGAGGTGCAGCTTGAGCACTGGTGGAGGAGGCTGGGGCCGTGCTGTCTACTCAGGAATTTGCTTACCTCTGGCAGATTTGGAATATTTCCACGAGCAAGGGCCTGAGGCTGATGCTGTGAGTGCTGGAATGAGGGAGTGGGCTTGGGGTTTGTGTGGAGCACTGGCTCCTTCCTTTTCCACCTTCTCTTCCTCTGAGTGCGCCATGGTGGTCCTCTGAGCTTTTTGTCCTGGGAGGTCTTGTTTGCTCGTTCTGAGGGTTTTAATTTCCCTTTCAGATCTTACCTGGGTCTGGGGCACCATTTCTCTCCTTCTTGTCTTTCTCCTATTGCTGTGTTTCAGTGTCTCATTGGCGATCCTCCTCTGCTGCTTATCTGGTCGCCATCTTACCGGAAGTCACAAGCTGATATTTTCGATGAACTGAAAGAAATTAGTACTATAAATATGTTAGCTCTCATATATATATATATATATAAACATATATATTTATACATATATTTATATAAATATATAATTTGTATATATTATTTTCCCTTCTTTCTTTCTCCTTTCCCCCATCCCAGTTCTTCTTTCCTTTTGAGCAATGACTTTCCCTTTCACAATATGTATTGAAGATTTTGTTTCGACAAAATGATGTTTACACATGTGAGTTTGATTTATTTCACTTAAGAGTATAGTCTCTAGTTGCTTCAACTTACCTATAAAAGCCTCAAGTTTATCCTTCTTTACTCCTGAGCAGTACTCCATTGTGGAAAAATAGTGATTATTTTTAATCTATTTCTCAGTTGGTGGGCATTTGTGTCACTTTCAAGATTTAGCTACTACAAATTGTGCTTCTGTAAACATCTGTACCTATATATCACTGTGATATGATGTTTTTAATTCTTCTGTGAAGATACCTAGTGTAGGTAAACAGGTAAATACTTTAAGGTCTCATCCATGAAAGACAAAAATATATTTCAAAGGTAATTGAAAGGAAATAACCAGATTTTATATAATACACATCTAACTCTGTACCCTTTAGTTCATCCACTTGATTCCTGCATATTGAACAAATTAGTACTTTGTTACTATAAGATAAAATACTTGTTGGTTGACTGGTAAGAAAATTTATTTCCAACAAGCATTCATTAGTTTCATCCTACCATAACACAATTGAAATTCAACTTCTAGATGGAATTCTCAGAACCCCTGCAATAATGCCCATAGTTTAACTGTTCTGAAACCATTTTTACTTATTCTCTTCTATGCTAAACTGGACACCTTCAGTAAAAATAGTCTGTGGTATACCACACGAGTCAGTGAGCATCTGTTAGAAATCTAACACTCTGAGACAAATACATTCAAGCATAGTGTTATATGTACCTCAAAGGAAGCACATTTTTGAAAACTAGAAAGGAAAGTAATACCATGAGCAACCACCATAATATTAAAAAGAAAGTTTGGGCACATTCATTCAATTTTGTATGCTGTTAAAACAATGGACTAAAAAAAGGACTGGATAATTAGGTTTGTTTATTCTTCATGATTACAAATAATGAAGTTTTTAATTTTCAAAGACTTATTTAACTTTCCTTCTTGATGAAATGATGACATGCATTGTTACAATTTAGAAATAATTTAAATTAAAATATAAAACAACAAAGATCATAGAAACTCTCCAAGAACAAAGGGAAAATGAATTTGATGAATATGCATGAAACATGAATTCTATCAATATCATACAGGATTTATAGAAGTGAATTAAATGTAAATGCAATTTGCATGGAGATGGCTGTGATAGAATTCACCTTCTTTGTACACTGCAATTCTAACTTCAATCAAATCTCTTTTTAAATATAGAAGTATGATAGTGCATGCAACTCTCTGACAGTAAGGACCATACTTGCTCTGAGAAAGACAATTCTTGTAAGATTCCAGAACATGTGTAATTTACTGTAAATGAGCATATCCAGAAAAGATACCAGATCACCCTTTCAGATTATTTTGGGGGAAGTTGGAACAATAGCACCTTTTTACCCATAAAAATTTAATATCTGATTTGTTCATAATTTTGCCATAATTTAATACATTTGGCATCTCTTCCACTTGTACTTGTTTCAGAAATTTGACTCATAATGTGGGTGATAAATGTTCCTTGAAAAATGTTGATCAAAGTCATTAGTTAGGATTTACAAAAGACAGAAAAAATAGTGGCATATTCATTATCCTTGATAAATACTGATTTCATTGGGTGGTCAACTAAAAGTTCCTGTTCTCCCTTCATCTGGACATTCTCTCAATCATCCAGACACAGACACACACACAGACTTAGATGTACACAGGGGCTGGGGATATAGCTCAGTGGAATAAGCGCTTGCCTAGCAAGTGCAGGGCCCTGAGTTCGATCCCCAGTACCGCAAAAAAATAAAAAAGACTTAGATGTACACACATGCACATGTGTATACACACACACACACACACACACACACTCAAGCTTATTAGTATGTACATGTTTAATCATGAAACTGCATCAGGATTACCATTTCTATGCTAGAAAAATAGTCCTTATATCTCCTGCCCTACATTTTAGGGCAGTGTAATAATGTAATTATTTTGTTACTAATTTCTAACCCCCACCCCAAAGGCTTAAATCATGTAATAAGAATACCCCAGAGAACAATACATCCTTAAATTTTGAGCCTCAAGTGAAGAACAACAAAATGCAGGAGTTTGGAATACTTGCTTAATTTACACATGTTTAGATAAGTACCTTATCAGCATCTTTCTGGTTGCAAGTGACAGCAATTGACTAAAATCAAAAATGGTATATATGTAACAGGTACATATATACCTAAAGTGATTGATTATATATATATATATATATATATATATATATATATATACACATATGACTTTAAGCAAAGAACAATAAGAATAGAGATATCTCACCGAGCCTGGAAAATAATATGAGCCACAACATACTGAATTAAATAAAGAACTTAAAACAATATCTAACATATAACTATTGTTCAATAAATATTAATTTTGTGCTGCACTTTCCATAATTTATCTCATTTAATCTTTGTAACATCTAAATCAATAAAACATCTCAACTTACAACTGAGGAAATGCATATAACTTTCCCAAGATGATGCAGTTTGTAATGATGCATCTCAGGTTTGAATCCAAGCAGGTTTGCTCTGAAGTCCATTATATTACATGTCCAAACAGTACATTATGATAAAAATTAAAACTATATTGCTATTTTAAAAGTAATTTTGTTTATATAAATGTTTAGAATAAAATCATTGATTTTTTTTAGCATAAAACGTGTTTAATCTTCAGTATTGATGTGAATGTTTAAAGACATAAAAGTAAACCAAGGCATAGCATAGTTAATGCTTCCAAACTGTTTGCATGTTACTCACAGTATAAAGTATATTTTATATAATGAATGAGTACACACATAAGATTTTATTTAGAGAAGAAAAACAAAATTTTATGAAGTTTTACCTTACTACATGCTATACTTTTGTATTCAACTCCTTAGAAAAATGCCTACCACAAATTATTAAATTGACTCTTAACCCATTAATGCATTGCAATCTCCAGTTTGATAAACACTGGTAATGATGGTTTAAGCAAACATGCCTGGATATCTTTAGTTCTAAGTATAACTGCATTGTCTGAATAGTAAGCTCAACTGAAAGAATAAGTAAAACAACTTCAAATTTTACTCTAGAAAACTGAAGCAAAGATTCTTCTACAAAGGCATGGGGTAGTAGCTCCTCAAGTATTTTTTCTTATCGAACAACCTCCCTTAATCTGGGTAATATTCCAGGACTTTATTTCATTCTTTCTGGAGAAGAGTTAAAAGATTTTTACTTTCCCATATTTGCATCAACATGTGATAAAAACAATGTTCCTGATTTCTATCATAATCGAAGTGCACTGTACAAAACAGGGAAGGGAGTCCCTGCTAGAATGAAATTTGACAAAAAAATATATCAAAATAGTTGTAATGGTTGCAAATAATCACTCCTCTACCAGACTTAGGCCATTAGTGCTAACAATAGATTCTATAGTGATTAGGTAATCTATACTGGAGAAGTCATAGAGATAAACATGGGTCAAAATGCTTAGCTTATTTGTCATAGTCTTTTTATTAATTTATAACAATTTATTTCTTTTAAAATATTCATGAAGGCCAAACAAAAGCTCTATGATATTCAACATATGAAAGTTGAGTATATGAAGGTAAAATGTTTCTTGTCATACCCAGAACAATACTGAACTGGGAAGCTGTGAAAGCAAAGCTGTCACAATTGCCTGCCTGAGGTGAGTAAGTTTTCCAGCTTTCTAAATGGCAAGAAGAGATTCCTTTGCATTTTTCACCCAGCCCATGGTTTGTAGGCCTTACACGTTTCCACAAATTTCTGTTACAAATTTATCTTTATCACTTTTTAATAGTGGAACTTTTCAGATGAGATGCTTTTAACAGGACTGATACAAACACCAGCCTTGTGTCTCAAAGATCAATGAACTTTGTGTCCCAGTGTGTTAAGTGAATTTCTCCTTGTTTGGCTTTAAAACACTCCCCTTGACAGAATCCCCTTAGGTTATACACCTAGTTTACTATGGCATGAGTATTCACATTTCAAATGTGTCATTCCCCAGTAAATACTCTTGGAAAATCTGTCATTCAGATTCACAAAGGATTGTAGTGCATGTTGTAGAATAAATGGATCCTAGTTTAGTCTAAGATTTTTTCAAACTATTTCAAGACTCTATCATATTTTGACATTACCTTTTTATTTTGTTCAATATAACCCACCACCACCGTCAAGGGATAAACTGAAGTTCAGGAACAATTAGTACTTGATGATGTAGCCAATGAAAACAATGTTCTTGTTCTCCTTTCTAGTAGATACCTTCTACGTACTGCTCTACAGAGTGTAAAATAAAATACATTTAATGATAAATTTTATAACTATGTTATTCACTCTGATTTTACAAGCTTCCCTGAAATCATTATTTTATTTTAATTTTAAAATATAGGTCTATGATTGAAAATACATTCATAAACATACTAAATTATTACAAAATAATATTGGATGTTTGCTCTTCTGCAGCATATGTATGTATACCATTAAAGGTAAAGTTGCCTTAAGTATATATTTCATAACTGCCTGATTTGAACTACAAGAGTGATGGACTTTAACGCTAAATACAAATAAGGGACCACCAAAGGCTTTCTGGAATACCGTAATATTATACTGAAAGCTGCACAGATTTACAATTGTGGAAGACGACTTGTAATTAGAAATTTTCTCCATCTTACAATGGATAACCTTTATGATGGTAATAAAGATCTATGCATCAATAAAAATAATAATTTTAATTATTTTTTCTTTTCTTAGGAGAGCCATATGCAGTACGTAAGATACTCTTTCCAAATACAAGCCAGCAAACTACAGCTCACAGTCAGATAGGCAATCATCAGAGTAAACAAAGGATAATTTAGAGTGTAGAGTATTGAATAAATTACATGAGATATTTAACACATAATAATGTAATAATCTTTGTGTTAGATAATGCTTTTTCTTTTTGGAAATTTTATGTTATTTTATTTTTAAATTAATTTTACTGATACAATTTGGTATGCATAATGACCGGGTTCATCATAGGGAATTTTGATCTGTACAAGACATATCTTGATTATTTTATTTTTCCTTATTCCCCACCTCTTTCCCTCCTTATTTACAAAGACTTTGTTTCCATTTTCCCCTTCTATTTTCTTTTCTGCTTTTCTCTTCCTTCCCTTGCCCCTCCCCACTCCCATGTTCTCCTACCCTTATGAATATTTTCTTCCTACTTCTCAATATCTATGATTTATTTTTGCCCTTATTTACTTTTTCAGTTTCTCACAAAAAAGAGACAGTGCAGCATTTCAACATGTGTCCAAATTATTTCACTTAAAATTATGGTCTCAAGGTGTATATATACATATAAAAGTGTCTCAAAGTTATTGTTCTTTATGGCAGCATAGTACTTCAGTATACATAAAAACATTTTCTTTATCACTTTATCCACTGATGAGAATCTGGGCTATTTCCAAGAATTTGTTACTATAAATTGTGCTGCTATACATAGGTGTACATATATTGCTGTGGTTTAACTCATTTGGAAAGATACCTAGAATGGAAGTAGCTGGGTCAAATGAACTTATAGGATTAGTTTATCTAGAAAATTCCATACTGATTTGCACAATGTTTGTAACAATTTACACTGCCAGCAGCAGTAGAGAAGGGTTCCTTCTTTCCCATAGCCACACTAGCAACTACTATTAGTTGATTTCTTGATGGTAACCATTCTTTGTGAGATGAGGTAGAATCTCAGTATCATTTTAATTGGCATTTCTCAAATGAACAGTGATGTTTAACATTTTTCATGTATTTATTTGATACTTGTAGTTCATCTGAGAAGCAGCTGTGTATTTCAGATGCTCAGTTTTTATTGGGTGTTTAAATTTGAGTAATTTTATATGTTTGATTACTTTATACATTGTAGATATTCGTCCTTTGAGGAAAAACCGGTAAACTTTTTTTTCCTTTTGGTTTGTTGTTGCTTCGCTTTGTTGGCTGCTTTGGTTGTGCAAAAGCTTTTTCATATGTTGAGATCCAAGTTTTTCACTCTACTATTTCCTTCTTGACTGCTTTATTCATAAAGGCGTTGCCTACACCTGTTTCTTCAAAGTTTTGCCTGTTGTATCTTACAGTGGAGTAAGTATTTCCTTTTTAACATTTATATCTTTGATCCATGTCAATTATACTTCAGTTCAAGTTGAGAGATAAGGGTCTAGGTTTAATCCTCTCCATGTGGAAAGCTAGTTTTTTCAGCACCAGTTATTAAAGAGGTAATCTTTTTTTCATTAAGGGTGTTTGTCCGCCTTGTCATAGAAAAGGTGACTAAGTGCATTTTAAGTTGTTTTTGCATCTTTTGTTGTGTTCCATTGATACTAGAGTCTGTTCTGTCTTGTTTTATTTTGTTTCCTGTGTTGTGTTTTGTTGTATTGTGCTGTGCTTTTGAGTCAGTATAATGGTGTTTTTATCATAGTGAGTTTGCAGTATAATATTAAGTTGGGGCATTGCCAGTTGCTTGTCCTTGTTGCCCAGAATTGCTTTTGCTATTATAAGTCTCTTATGGATCCAAATGAATTTTAGGATTGTTTTTCCAAGTTCTGTGGTGTATACTATTGGTATTTTAGTCAGGATTGCATTGCATCTCCATAACAGTTGTGGAAGTATGCCTATTTTCATTATATTGCCTCTGCTTACACAAGAATAAGGGATATCTTTCAATTGTCTGATATCCTCTTTGATCTCTTTCAGAGTACTGTAGACTTCAATGTACAGGTATTTTAACTCCTTTGTTAGATTGACTCATAAGTATTTCATTTTTCTTGATGCTATTATGAAGGGTGTTGCTTTCCTAATTTTTCTCTCAGTGATTTTGTTGTTTGTATACAGGAATGCCACTGATTTTTCAGTGTTGAATTTGTGTCCTGCTATGGTACCGAATTTGGTGATTCAATCTAGGTATGTTTTACTGGCATTTTTGTGGCCTTCTATTAGAGAATCATGTCATCCACAAATAATAGTAATTTAAATTATTCCTTTCCTATGCTTATTCAATTTATTTATTTCTCTTGTCTAGTTGCTGTTGCTAATGTTTCTAGAACTACATTAAATAGGAGTGGTGGTAGTGGGCATCCCTGCTTTGCTTCTGATTTTACAGTGACTCCTTTCAGTTTTTAACCATTTAATACCATTTAGTACTATATTGAATGTTGCTTTGTCATGGATGAGTGTTTTCATATTGAGATTAAAATGTTTTATTCCAATTTCTGAATGATTTTTTAACATGGCTATGTGTTGGACTTCCAGATGCTTTTTCTGTATCTATTGTAGTGGTCATATGGATTTTGTGTTTGGATCTTTTAATGTGGTATATTACACAATGATTTGTATAAGTTGAATTACCCCTGTATTCCTGGGATGAATCCTACTTGGTCATGGTATGTAATCCTTTTGATGATTTGCTACACTCTGTTTTCCAGTATCTTATGGAGTATTTTTTCATTCATGTTCTTTAAGGCGTTTGTCTTGTAGTTTTCTTTTTTGGTTGGATCCTTCTTTTGGTGTTAGGTCAATGCTTGCTTCCGGTAATGATTTGGGTAAATTTCTTCCCTTTCAATTTCATTAATGAGTTTCAAAATGGTGGCATTATATGTCTAAATTTGTTGTATAACTTAGCAGTGAATCTGTCAAGTCATGTGCATTTCTTTGTTGGCAGCTTTTAAATGACTTTCTCAATTGCATTGACTGATATTAGGTTATTCATAATTTTTATTTCTTTTTTACTCCAATTTTATAATTCATGTGTATCTAGGAATCTGTCCACTTCTGCATTTTCTTCTTATTAAAGTACAGGTTTTGGAAGTAGGTACTGATGATTTTCTGGATTTCTGCAGAATCCCTTGTGATTTCACTCATTTCATTCCTAATTGCATGGATTTAGTCTCCTTTTACTTTTTCTGATAAGGTTAGCTAAGTGTTTGTCTATTTTATTTAATCTCTCAATGAACAAACTCTTTGAGCTATTGATTCTTTGTGTGTTTCCTTAGTATCATTTGCAATAATTTCTGCTCTGATCTTTATACTTTTCTAATTCATATGTGCTTTGAGTTTAACTTGCTCTTCATTTTCTAGAAGCTAAAGATTCATCACTAGGGTTTTCAGGTGAGCATGTTCTATGAGCTTTCTGATGTGGGAATTCACTGATATAAAATTCCCTCATAGGACTGCTTTCATTGCATCCCATCATTCTGATATTTTGTACTGATATTATTGTTTAATTGCAGAAACTAATTTCTTCTGTAATTTTATCTGTGACTCACTGGTTGTTTGGGAGTGTCTAATATCCATTTTCTCATGCAGTTTTTGTAGTTTCTTTTGACACTGATTTCCAATTTCATTACACTATTATCTGATACTATGCATGTGATAATTTCAACTCCTTTGCATTTACTTAAATATGTTTTATGTGATAATATGTGGTCTATAATGGAGAAAGCCCCTTTTGCAGCTGAGTAGAATGTATGTTCTGTTGCTATGGGGTAAAACATTCTGCAGATATTTATTAAGACCTTTTTTCAAACACTTTGTCCAGTTCTGATACTTCTTTCTCAGTTTTATGTCTAGTTCATCTGTTTATTTGCAGCAGTGAGGGATTCAGTTCTCCTATATAGTTGTATTAGTGTTTATCTGAAGTTTTTACATATATGCTTTATATATTTGGAACCATCAATATTTGGTGCTTTAATTTTTATTACTGTTATCTCATCCTCTTAGAATATTCCTTTAACAAGTATAGAGTGCTGTTCTTTGTCGCTTCTGATCATTCTTGGCTTGAAATCTACTTTTTCTGCCAGTAGAATTCCTATCTTTGCTTTTCTCTGGGTTTCTGTCACATGAACTATTTTTTTCCATTCTTTGACTTTCAGTCTATGAATATTTTCAGTGAAATGTGTTTCTTATATGCAGTATCTGGTTACATCTTGTTTCTTGATGCATTCTTCCAACCTTTTTGCTTTTGATTCTTGAACTGAGACCATTATTTCATTGTTATAACTAATAGGTTTTGACTTATCCTTGGCATATTATTTTCCTGTTCATGGTATCCTTTATTTCCTCTGATTAATTGCTCATCTTGCCTAGTGGGTCCATTCTGTTTAGACTCATAGAATCGTTTTCATGGTCTTTTTCTAGAATATCCTTCAGAACTTTATGGATTGCTCACTGGGTGATCATGAATTTCTTCCTTTGTTCTTTATAATTAAAGTACCTTATTTCTCTGCCAATTTTTTTAACAAATGTGCATTGGTGGTATAGTGGTGAGCATAGCTGCCTTCCAATTTTTTTAACAAACAGACATCCATTTACAAAATAGCATAAGGACAATATAAACAATGCAGAGTTATAGACAAAGTGGTAGGAAATTAACAATGGTTATTGTATTATTATTGATATCTCAGAAGTGGTTTCTCAGGAAAACAAATAAAGACATGCAATAATGATCAAACCAATAATCATAAACTGTTCCTGTCAGTAAAGCAATAGAAGACAGTAGTACAACTTTTAGCTATCCTGTATATACATGACCTTTATAGGTAACTGATCACAACTAGAGACCATACTCATAAGTGAAATAAACAAGACCTCCATGTTTAAGCAACGTACTAGTGTAAGAATCGCTGTCAATTTTTAAAGATAATTATGCAAAAAGGATCTTAGCAGCTTGAAATACTTCATTCCTAGCTCTTCTTAACTTAAGAGTTTGTGCTGGGAAGTCTACTGTAATTCTGAGGGTTTTTCCTTTATAGATATTTTGTTTATTCTCTCTCACATAGGATGGCTGATTCCAGTGGACTTCAGGTTGAAATGCTCCAGTGGAACTGCGGAGTGGATGCTGTGAACCATACCTGCTCCTTTGGCTACCAGGGACAGCAGAAACATGTCCTGACTTGAATACTACCACTCCACTGTACAGCCTAAAAGATGGCCACAAGTGAAATCACAGAAAAATGTCTCCTTTTTCTTCTCCCTGCCCCAGAATTTTTCTTGATTGTTTGTTGTTTCCATTATTGGCAACAATGTTTAAGTTTGTTACTTAAATTTTGTGTAGTTTTGGTTTGTCCCATCTTTCTTTTTCTTTTCTGTTCTTCACTGGTTTGCCAAGGCTTGGGGAATCGTCCTTTGTCCTTCAACCTTTTTAATCTCTTAATCTTCTTTTATTTCTCTATTTTTTCCTTTTCATCCTTTCAAATTTTTTCCCCTGGGGGAAAAATTGCTCCATCGAGGGAATATTTACTGCAATAATATACTGATTATATTAGATTTTGTTATATAACTATAAATCTTGTACCTATAGTTAAAGGTAGCAAGTTAACAGCTACCACTGTGTTATTTTCTAGACTGTGTCTCATGCTATGAAATTAGCAGAGTACTATTTTAGCCAAAGTGACATAGGTATTGTAATCAGTTGTTCATTTTATGCCAATACTGAGATAGCTTGAGTTTCATAAAAAATACCATAGACTAGTACCAAAGAACTGGGTTTTAGACCACATAGGCAGCAACTTTCTATCCGTAATAAATAGAAGAGTCAGACCTTGGTACAAACTCAAACCCAGATACACCTACAAGACATCTCTGAAAACTAGTCATTTGCTAAGGAGGCCTCAATACTAGTAATAAAGCTTCCTACCCTAAGCTATTTACAAGAACGAATGCAGAAAAATTTAAAAATAGAAAATGAGAAGAATTGGAAGGAAGATGTAACTCCAGACCTCCAGCTTATCAAAGCAAGTCCATGTGGCACTGAGGTAAAAGAAATCAAAACCAATCCCTGAGAATTTTCTGGAATGGTAGAAGTGGAAGTAATAAAGCAGATGAATTAGTCTCTAGAAAAAGTAAGTCAGAAATAATTTCACAGATAAATAAATAGATGATCACCATACTGAAAGACATACAGATTAAAAAAATACAGGCAATTAGGAAAATAATTTAAATCATGAATGTACAACATAGAAAAGAACAGAATCCCATGAAATGGATTCAAATACATATCCAACATGTTATAATTTCTATTAAAAGTATAATTAGAAGAATTAAGAGCTGTGAGTACAGAATATCATATCCAAAAAATAAGTTTGTAGTTAGCAACCATAAAAGAAAGACTCCTTGAAATAGCAAGGAACTGATGAAAAATCAATCCACCAGCTACTAAATGATGCAAAGAAAAATAACATAACATTGATTGGAATAAATGAAAAAATCAGAAGATAGCAAAAAGGACAGAATAATCACCTGTTCAAAAAAGTAATCGCAGAATACTTACAAAGCATGGAAAAGAATTTGATATATAGGTAAGAGATTCATGCAAAACTCCAAATAGCCATGATCATTTACTTTTATTTTTATAGAAAAAGGAGAACTACACAAGGGCATATAATAGTCAAGATTCTAAAAATAGAACACAAAAATGAAATGTTAGACCATTTATGCAACAGTGGATTAAGTCAAGTGTTCTAAGCACATTTAAGGTGATCTAGGCTGCGGTATGATGTTTAGTAGGACACGTATACTAAAAACATCTTTTTTCATCTTTTGTATTAGTGCATATTTGTAGTACATAAAATTTACATTACTTGTTAAACGTTTGTACATATACATAACAGATATTAATTCCTTGTTTTGTTACCCACTCTTTCCTCCCAACTCTTTATCTCCTCCCCACTGGAGAAAACTGTATACCACTATGTGTTTGTATCTTGCACTTTGCCCTTTATGTATATTTTAGTTTTCTTAGCTGATTTTTTTATTTTATGATGGTTTTATTGAGATGTATCACCAATAATAGCAGAGGGTTATTTGTATATGAAATAGAAAATGAACATCTACTAAGTAAATAATAAACTTTCACAAATATGATGAAAACAAGTGTTAGTCTTAACCTTTCTCTAGAAAGTCTTCTTTGAAATGTAGAAAAATTGAAGCTTAATTGGATGAAATTCTTCAAACATTTTTTTTGCCTTGTAACTTTTATCATTTTATCACTTATACTTCCCATGTAAGAAAGTAGAGTACACATGTAAGACAAACAGAAAGTATGTGGTCTCTTAGCCATACAAACCTCACAAAATTCCACAAAAGAACTCTATATAAGGCAAGATGGTAATTACATAAATCATTTACATAAAAAATATCCCCTCTCATTTCTTATTCCAGGAAGTTTTCTACTGCTTAGATTCTAGGTTAAGAAAAGGAAAATAAAAATCACCTTTTAAGGGGCAATAACTACCACTCCCAATATAAAAATTATTTAATTATTATTTAATAAAGATGCTTTATTTTTATTTGTTAGAGAAGAAGGACTCATTATTTTTATCTGTGGGATATGGCACCTTCTGGCTCTGGCTGCAGCCAGATTATGCCAACTGTAGCTAGTGAATTCAAGAAATACTGACAAATTTATGATCATCTGTGATTGCAATAACTTTTCCTGTGACATTTACTCCAATCTTCCTTGCTATAGCAAACCAATGTAAAATGCATTTAGTGACTTGACTTCTGTCATTCTGATTTTCTAAATCTAATTATTCACGTATTCTTAGAGGATCGTATCTTGTTTTCTGGGAATAGACTTTTGTTTTTAAAAAAAGCAAAGACTATATTTAGAATACATTTACACTTCCAAAAAATTGGCAGATATGACAACAGTAGTACAGAGAGTTGCTGTGTACCCCATATGCAGATTCCACTATTACCAACATTTAACATTAGAGTTTCCCTTGCCTAATTTGTCCTCATTGCTGAGACAAAATAACTGATATCCAAAATTAAAGGAAGAAAGGTTTGTTTAGCTCACAGTTTGTAAATACTTCAGTTAATAGTTGGCTGGTTCCAAGGCAGGATGGCATGACAAGGGAGCAATGCATAGGAGAAACAGTTCACTTAGGGCAGAAGGCAGAAAGGAAGCAGTCAGTGAAATAAGCAGCAATCAGCAAGCAGCAAGCAGAGACCTTTTTTGTGTCCTTTATATTTCATCCAGGATACCAGTGTTTAGCACTCACATCCAGGGTGTGGCACCTTTAAGCCTACCCAGAACTATACCAAACCAATTAGCAGACTAACCTAGCAATCACACACCTTGTTCCTAGGATTATACACATAATTGCAGCATCACACACTCCAGATCCAGCCACCTCTGAAAAGTCTCATGTTTACAAGAAGCTTTTGGGGAACTTCTAGGCAGAGGCCATATCAGAGAGCTACATTTGTTTAAGAACCGATGTTGAGCATTTTGCTGAATATTTATGAACAGAAATGCAATTTTAGTTCAGATTTCATTATTTATTTTCTCATACAATTTTTGTGTTTAAGCATCTAGTGCACGATGCCACTGGTTCCATGTTTCCCTACTGTAAGTTTTCCTTATATTTGGCCTCTCTTCCTGTATGGTATTGTTTGTAAGATAGTCACTGTGTGTAACCCACACTATAGGAGTGAAGGATAACTAATGCTCTGTGTCCTTAAGGGTGGGGAATTTACACAAATTACTTAGAATTCTTCTGGGTGGAAAATTTATCCTTCTCCCCTTTTTATTCAGTAATTCATTTATATTAGTATGAATTTGTGAATTTTATTTTACATTTTGAGATATCATACAATACTATTTCATTTTGTTACACAGAATCTTCTAGTTCAACCAGTTGAAAACTATTTCAGTTGGTTCTAGTATAACTCTCATGCACCCTCAATAGAGTGTTTTCTTTCTTTCTTTCTTTCTTTCTTTCTTTCTTTCTTTCTTTCTTTCTTTCTTTCTTCTTTCTTTCTGTCTTCCTTCCTTCCTTCCTTTCCTTCTTTCTTTCTTTTTCTTTCTTTCTTTCCTTCTTTCCTTCTTTCCTTCTTTCCTTTCTTTATTACTTTTTTGTCTCATAATTTTTCTATTCCTTATTTTTTTCTCTGTTCTCTTTCTCTATCTCTCTTTTAATCTTTTTTATTTTCAGACACTATAACATTCTCCAGGATCATCTTATACATTTCCTATCTCTGTCTTAGAATGTTATTTTCCCCTAAGAAGCCTTCCTACTTTTATTAGGGAGTGGTCTTGGAAACAAAAGTCTGCATGGGTCCATTGATACTAGATTATTGTTAATATAGATTCTAGTAGCTGACACAATATGTTTATATTAATTACAATTAATATTTATAAATTTGTGTATATATCCACCTGTAACTATAATAACTAATGATATAGCCAGCTGTAATTAATTCCTTAACACTTTAATTACTTTAGACACCTTTTTTGCTTATCTATAAATTTCCATTCAGACAGTAAGAAATGTAACTACCACCATCCATTTATTTATATGTATTGTAGTATGAGAATTGAGAGTCCATATCTTGGGAAACTTCTTTATTAAGTAGAGTATATTATATTCAGTTCCTTTGCTTTTGATCTTACAGGCTCAATTCATTTTCATTTACTTAGCTCACCTTTATGTGATGTTTTTAAATACATTTTTAATACTTTTAGAATCTTTTGTCATATTCTGGATTCAAGGCTGTAATGCATACAGTAACCTTCCTACCTTGCGCTAGCAAGTTGTATCAGTTTTGATAAACACATAATATCGTGCATCCCTCATCACAATTGTTACGGTTGATACATTCTGTCAACTTGGGGAGTCTAGAGTCTAGAGAGTGACTCAGCAGCAAGCCAGGCTGCTTACTTTGTATACATCCTGAGACTGTGAAAGAGGTGGGCATGGAGATTATGTGAGTGCTACATGCTCCCTGGGTGGGGGTAGCCTGTTTACAATGTAAGAGAGGTAGAAAGAGGCTGCTTGCTGCCATTCCTCCCTTCTGCTGGTTGTTTCTGCTGTACTCTGCTGCCATGAACATTTGTCCTCTGCCGTGTGCCACTCTGCCTCAGAACCAGCCAAGTATGGACTGAAACTTCCACAAACTGTAAGCTAAATTTGGGCATTGGGTATTTTGGGCATTGGGTATTTTGTCTCAGCAATGACAGGAAAGTACCCAAGACAAAAATATTAAACAAGATGGTTTCATTGCCTTAAAAATCCCTGTGCTTCCTCTAATCAACACTCACCTACAAGCCTCTAATTGCCATGGATTTGTTTGGCATATCTATGGTTTTACAGTTTTCACAATGTCATAAAATTGCAATTACACAATATGTAACCAGTTTAGACTGGATTCCTTCACTTGTCTATATATATATAAGATTTCCTCATGCTTTTCTCATGCACTGATAACAATCATGATGTAAAAAAATACTCCAGTGCATGGGTGCACTGGAGTTGTTAATTCCCGTCAAAGAATTGCTTTGTAGCTTTCAGTTTTTCGTGAGTATAAATAAAGCTACTATAATCATTTAAGAGAAACGTTTTTGGACATAATCTATCAAATCTATTTGGAATTAAAGTGCATTTTCTGGATCTCATTTGAAGATTATACTTAGTTTTAGAAAAGAGTGCCAAACTGGTGCCCAAAGTGGCTGTAACATTTTACATTCCCTCTATAAGTGAAGTACAATTTATATCTTTCTAAGCACTTGCTGTCAATTAGTATTGACAGTTTTGTGGTTTTAACCATTTTCATAGGAACTCAATGGTATCTCATTCTTTTAATTTGTAGTTACTAAAAATAAATGCTGCTGAGGCATTTTAACATACTTATTTTCCACGTATACATCTCTGACAAAATGTCTTTCAGATAATTTCCTTATCTTAGATTAGATATTTTCTATTTTATGGTTTTGTATTCTTAACAGGATCTTTAATAAAGCAGAAAATTTTGATTTTTGATTTTCCATTAAGTTTACATTAATTGAATTTTAAAATTTATCACCAACTCCAAGGTCCTATAAATTTTCTCCTATATGTTCTTCAAGTAAGTCTATTATTTTACATTTCTGTGTAGCACAGTGGGCCTTGCTGTAACACTAAATGGCAGTACTTGCTCTCAATTATTACTTATGTAATTTTGTTGTGTGTAGTTTTTTTGTTTACCTAGAAATCCACGTTTTTCCAGTAGTATTTCTGAAAAGACTTTTTTTTTTCAATTAACTACCTTTGTTTCCTTGTCAAAGACCAACTGTCACTATGTGGGTCTATTTCGGGGCCTTGTATTCTGTTCTGTTGATATATTTGGCTATCCTTTTGCTAGTATTATTATGTCTTGCTTACAGTAGCCTTTTAATAAATCTTGAAATTTGTTAGAGTGTGTCTTTCAAATTTATTGTTCTTCAGTAATGTGTTGGTGATCCTAAGTTTTTGAATTTTTATATAAACTTTATAATGTTTGTTAATATATATAAAATAGCTATCTGGGATTTTGATTGAGATTACACTGAGTTTACAAATTTGAAATAATTTCTACATATAGGTTCTGCTCACATTTTGTTAGACATTATCGTATTTGGGGGGAAGTTGCAATTGTAAATTATATTTTCTCAATTTTCATGTTCTACTAATGTAATACTGGTATATAAAAAAGCAATTGACCTGTATATTAACTTTACCTGTATATTAACATGGGACCTTACTTATTAACTTCAACTAGTTTATTATTATTGTTAATTCATAAGGAATTTCCACATAGATATTTCTGTCATTTGTAAAATAGTTGTATTTCTCAACTCCCCATCTATACTTGTTATATTTTGCATTTATTTTTATTTTGTTTTTATTGTCTTGTCTTATTCCTACAGCTGAGACTTAAAATATAATGTCAAATAATAATGGTGAAAGCCTTGCTCTCATACTTAGGAAGATAATGTCTAGCTTCATACTATTTTGGTATTAGAGTATTTTGTAGAATTTTCTTTATCAGTCTGAGGAAGTTAACCTTTTATTGTAGCATATTCCTACTTTTATCATAGATAGGTGTTACACATCTTCAAATGCATGTCTTCTGTATCAATGATAACATTTTTTTCTTTTCCAATCTGTTAGCATGGCAAATTTCATTTGTTGATTTCTGAATGTTGAGGTATGTTGTGTGGTGATCCTGCCAATTAGGATGGGCTACAAAAAATTAGTGCACATGATAAAACTGATGACATCGCATTCCCTTACCATGGTATGAAAAAGGCGATTAATGATACAATGAAGTTTTCTATATTATATCATAGAAATTCAAAAATGGCTTGGATAAAAACTTAAAAAAGAAACAAACATGAATAAGTTAAACCTTCTGCTGGCACCAAAGGAGAAAATTATTTTATTAGCTAGTATTCTTATGAAGTAGTAGGGAAAATATAGGATGATTGGATTTTTGATTATTTGGTTTTATTTTTCATATCTATAATCAGGCAACATTTTATTTCCTAAAGGAGAGTAAGATTTAAAATGTCCTGAATATAGAGGTTGGTTTTATTGACAGGGAGAAACAGAAAAAAACAGAAACAACAAGCAAAAGTGGGTTGACTTTTGAATGATTGAATCATTTCAAGATTTTGTGTTTCATAGGGTAGAGAAAGAGAAATAGAAGGATTTATTAAAAAGTTTAAGAAAGGTTACTTTAAGTGACTTTTTCATGAGGATTAATGTGGAAGGAACTTCATGATCACAATGAATAAAGCTGGAATGTTTGGGAAAGAATGAGTCTTAAAAAGCATCAGCAGTCACATATAAAGCATGTAGTTAAGTCATTCTTTTGTATATATGGAAAAGTTCATTTAGTCATGTTTTATGATTCCTTTATACATAGTTGCATTGAATTTGCTAATATTGTGTTGAACACTTTTTCTGCCTGTGTCCATGGAAAATATTGGTCTGCATTGTTTCTTTCTTGCAATATCTTTCTCTGGATGCAGTATTACAATAGTCATGACCTCATAGAATTATTTAAGAAATGTTACTTCTATTTTCTGCAATCTATTGTGAATATCATTTATTCATAAGGTACTTGATATAGTTCACAAATGAAGCTATCTGAAGTTGGTGGGCAGTTTTGGAGTGTTATTGATAGGATTTAAATTTTTAAACTACACATAGAATAGCCAGACGTGGTGGCACATGCCTGAAATCCTAGCGCTTGGGAGCCTGAAGCAGGAGGATTGTTGCGAGTTTGAGACCAACCTGGGCTACAAACAGAGCTCAAGGCCAGCCTACATAGTGAGACCTTGTCTCAAAAAGACAAAAAATAACTTCATAGATTTATTTTGTTCATCAATTTTTCCTTGGATGAGTTCTAGCATTGGCCCTGTGAGGAATTTATTTATCTCTATTATCAAATGTATGGACATAAATCAAATATGGAGTATTGCCTAGTATACTTTTACTATATATTGGATATGTTGCAAAGAGACCTTTTACATTTCATATTGATAATTTGTGCCCTATTTTTGTCTTGCTTAATCTAATTATAAATTTATTAATTTCATTGCTACTTCTGAAGAACTTGTTTTTGGCTTGAACAACTTTCTTTTGTTTTCATATTTTCAAATAGTTGACTTTTGCTCCAAATCTTAACTTTTTCCTACTTGTTATTGGCTTAAATTGTCTTCCTCTTCTCAATTCCTGAAGTAGAAGTTCCAATCATTACTTTCAGATATTCTTTTCTAATACTTGGACTCGCTGCTGTAATTTTTCCTCTAAATGATGATTTTACAGCATCCTTCAAAGAGTATGTATTTTTTGTATTTTTATTGTCATTTCAATTAAATTCTTATTTTTATATCTTGAAACTTCTTTTGGGATCTGTGTATATTGTAAAAGTGTGCTGTTTAATTTCTAAATATGTTGGTATCTTCAATTATATTTCTGTTATTGATGACAAGTATAATTCTATTGTGTTCTGATAGCATAATTTTTATTTATGTTCTTCTTAATGAATATGGCATGGCATACTTGATGGCCTAAAGCAAGGTCTTTCTTCCCGAATATTCAATACAACTTTGAGAATAAAGGGTGTTCTATTGTTGGGTCGAATGTATTGTGAATATAAAATAAGCATTTGGTAGGAAAACAGATCTTGGCTCTGATAGTTTGATTCAGTTGTCTCTTCAAATATTGCAAATTTTGTATACCTTGTAATTGCAATTCTACCATGTGTACTGGTAAAATCTTCATCTAGCTTTCTTTAACGTTTGGGTGAGAAGGGTAATTTCCAAGTTCTATACCTGTTGGAGCTAAAATTGAGAGTCCCCTATAGGAGATATTGTATAAATTATTCATCATTTTGTAAGTGGAAGTTACAAAAAATATTTAAATTTATCTAAAGGCAGATTTGAACTTCGAAGTGTATATTCAGGAACATAGATATAGACATGCAAAATTGATCAAACAATTAATCATCAACTATTCCTTACACAAAATGACATAAGTCAGTAGTACAACTATGTTAGATATGCTGCATATACATACATACTTACTTACATTTTTTTATACTGTTATTGTGCTACTTTGTGTCTCTTTGTTAATGTTTTCCGTGTCTTTTTTTCACTTTTCTGTTGTTGATGTAGTTCTTTTACTTTCACACTTAAAAAAATTATATTAAAAAAATAAAATGCAATATACATTTCCATTCAGAGTTCTGGAAATCATAATAATAAATTCCACAATTTTGGAACTATGGAATTTGTAAGAAAATATACCTATTTTTTTGGCTGTCACTTTGCAGGAACATGATCCCAGTTGTGGGTACAAGGAATAAACTTACATTACAAACTAAACAATAAGTAAGCTCGATATTTCTCATTGAAATTCTATTTTTATGTTCGAATATACAAGAAAACTTTATTTAAGAAACTCTGATGCCCAGTCTGACGTATATACTTTAATCATTTAAGTTTCTCCCTCATTAACCTCCTTGGCAAAACATGTTATAGGTGTTTTTTGTTTTGTTTTTTGACACAGGGTCTCGCTATGCACTTCAGACTGGCCTTGAGCTCACTTTGTAGCCCTAGCTGGCCTCAAACTGGCAACGATCCTCCTGCTTCAGTCTCCAGAGTGCTAGGATTATAGGCATGCACCACTACGCCCATCTTGTTATAGATGATTTTGATAACAATAACAGAGAATACTTTTAGCTCATAAACTGTCATATATAATAAAGTTAATTTAAACTTAGTCCAACAAAACATGGATGTTGATAGTTAAAGCCCAGAAACGTCAATATATTATAGAAAACACAAATCAGCAGTACTTAAGAAAATTTTTTAAAAAATGTATGACCCAGAAATGCACAATGAAACATTTGATTTCTTTCTTTACAATTGATTTACTATAGGCACATGTGTATCTGAACAAGCACCCCACCATAAAAAGACCTTGGTTGGGAAGAATCAATAGTTAATTTTTGTCTTATATTATGCAAAATACGAATTTCTTATGCATACTTTGTTTAACATAAATCAAATATTATTTTGTCAGTTTTTTTCTTAATTGAATTTGTGACCTGATCTGAGTTATTTAACTTTAGGTATTATCTTGTGGTGCTAAAACAGAATACTATAGAGAACTCAATTGAAAAGCACCTTGATTTTTATCAACCTCCTTATTGTACTGATGTATAAATGGGTTCAAAAACATTAGCTGATTCTTTGTCTAAAGAACTATTACTTAGCTATGAAACAGTTTTAATGTACACCGCATAGAAGATGCTAGATATATAAGGCTGTGGGAAATTGTCCTACACTGAAAATGAAACAAGTGTTTGAACAAGGACCACAATAGTCTCTCTCATCTATGACGTAGTCATGAGGGTGGGCAGGGGCGTGGGGCTACTTGGAAAGCAAAGATGTGATTGTACTTCCATTTCTTAAATATTAGCTATGGATAAGATTCATCATTTAAGCATGTGGTTTCAAACTGTAGATCAAGAGAAGATAATATTCTCTTAATGTGCAGATAGAGTCCAGGGCACACATAAACTCATACTATTGGTGAGGATCTAGAGAAACAGCAAGGCCTCAAAATAAACTAAACAGAAATTCCCCTAAGGAATGAATAGAGACGTACTTTTCACACCCAGCTCATGTTATTTGTACAAGAATAATAGCCAAGGATCAGAAAAGAGATGGGGAAACAGACAGAAGCCTGGGCCTTTGCCTACTGCCCGGGAAAAGCGTGATTTGTGTTTTATCCTGAGACAACCAGGAGTATAAAAGGCATTCTAGGCATTCTTGCTACAAACTATGACTCAATTGAGCCTACAGATGCCTATCACTTAACTAAAATCAAACCTGACTCTTTTTGTGTTACTGCAAATCAGTGCTGAAATCCCTTCTCAGATTATATATATATATATATATATATATATATATATATATACACACACAAACACACCACACACACATACATCAGAAATTGTCTTTCTACAGATTAACAAAGCAAAGTATATTAGTGCTAAACGTGCATAATCTCTCCCCTTTAAATTAAAGGCACCAGGATGGACAATTTCCAGGGACATCCAACTATTTTTGAAAAGTCTTTAGACGTTATCCTGAACTTCAGTTCACCAGGGAACAAAACTGTCCCCCAGCCATAACATTTCATAAGTATAACTGAGACACTATAAAATCAGGACTGAGATAAAAATCAATCAGTCTCCATCCCACCAACCAATACTTAAAAACTATCATCTCACCTTCGTGGGTGGGCCAGTCTGAATCCCTGCATACAAGTATGCACCCTCCAGCTATCTAAGTTGGAGCTATTTCTTTTCTTTCCTGTAACTTTCCAACTAAAACTATATTTCTCTGTAACTGTGCTTTAGCTATAAATTCTATTACTTCTAAAAGCAAGAACTCAAACTACTCAGACTCATTCCTAGGACATTCATTTCAAGACCCTCAGGGGATACCTGAAACTCCTGATGGTACCAAACATTATATATATTCTATTTCTTCTATATCGTTTAATTGTTGTCACACAGTGCCAAGGTTAATTTGCCTTTTCATGTTTTATGACTCAATGTCATTTTTGCATCACTATACTTATGCTATAGAAAAATTATTAAATAAAGTAATGATTGTGCACAAGCATTGTTATAACACGAGACAGTTGATTTGATAACTGAGATAACTAACAGAGGTGTAATGTGTGCAGTGTGCATACACTGGACCAAGGAATTATTAGTATTTCAGGTGGAACAGAGGAGGCAAGCATCAGATGTAATCACACTACTCATTAAGTAGGCGATTTGAAAATGAATGATTTATTTAAGAAATTTTCCATTTTATATTTTCAGGCTGGATATAGTGTTAGACACACTCAATCCCAGAATATGGGAGGTTAGCCAGGAGGATTACTAGAGAATTTAAGGCCAACTGGACTACATAGTGAGTTCAAGACCAGCTTTAAACTACATAGCAAGATGATAACTCAAAAAAATATCAAATTTTTGCTGACACTAGGCAAGGCAATCCAAACTACAGAAACAAACCACAGATAACAGGGGAAGCTTGAGGCAGGATATTAGGTCATGGCCAATCAGCTGAGTATGCGGGTGCTGACTTTCAGTCATGGAGACCCAGGACACATGCATAGAACAATGTTTCCCAAGATTTATTCCCTGGACCAATTAGAAACTGCTATCTTCAATTCCTCTGGCACAAAATCAAGCAGGTTTTTATAGAACGCCCTAAATCTGACATCAATGTGAAGAATGGGGAAGGTAAAAATTAATCTCAAGAAGAATGTGATCTCTCTCAGCAGCTCACTTTCACTCTGCAGAGCGTACTTCTGTACCTAACTTCCGTCTACCTGCACTCTCCATGTAGACCATACTTCTATTCCTACGTTGAATAAATATAAAATCTTGATACCTGTTTCATGTGTCTTGTCCAGTTTTTCATTCAGGACCAGAACCTTGAAAAAAATTCTGGAAAGAGCCTTCAGCACTACAGAACCTGGTAACATAGTTTGACAGAGCAAGGAGATAAGCAGTTTTGATTGTGGATGAGATGAGAAAAACAAATGGAAGCTGGGAACACACACAGTAGCAGTCCCATATTTGCCTGCCTGTTCCCCTGTCAGTGCTACACAGCTCTGTGCTATAACTCAAGGGGTTGAGTTGAGTTCAGGGTCGCTCTCCTTTCTGCCATGCCTTAAGTGGTTGGCTTGCACTGGAGTGGGCTCATAGGAGGTTTGGCTTGTGCCATGGCCCATAGTGTGTTTGGGGCTGTGCCCCAGGGAAACGTGCCTCAATTGTGACTTATGGGACCCTAAGCATTGTCCATGTTCACACACACTGGAGAGCAACAGAGAACCTATTATTAACCAAGTAGAACAGACCTAGAATTTAGTTTGCCTTTTTGCCACCATGATTTTGTTCTCACTAATATCTCTAAAAACAAAACAACTGCTGGACATGATGGTGCATGTCTGTAATCCCAGCCCTCGGGAGGCTGAGACAAGAGAATTGCTCCATGTTTGAGGCGAGTCTAGGTTACATAGTTAGTTCAAGGCAAACGTGAACTATATAGCAAGACCCTGTCTTAAAAAAATGAAAAAATAGAATAGCTATTGACAGTTTAGTCTCCTGCTTTAGTAGCCCCTACCCCATTCATTTTTAAACCGAAGCCCAGCCTAGCCCATTCATTTTGTGCTCAAAGTCTCATTTGCACTTTTCCTGTATACGGCCTTTTATCTCTAAGTATCTGCAGTGAGACATTTTCTCAGGTAGCCATTCTGGTCTATGTGGATCAGCCATGTTTTATTCGCAGGTTTGTTCTTCAACTGACCTCATGGGCAACAGGAAATATCATCTTTATGGATAAGAACTAAAGCCGCCAATTTTAGTGAACATCTGGCCTCATCCCAACTTCTCTTCTAACTCAGGTTAGCTTGTCCTCCAGTAGAAATTCAGGTAATGTAAAATAATTTCCCTCAGGGTCTAAGTCAAACAATGGAAATGGTCAATTAAACTCAACTCAAGTGGTTCTGTGTATGCAAAAGTAGAGCTGCAGACAATAGATAACAAAACATGCACTTCTGTTTAAAATTTTCTAAGGTTTCTTTCTCCTAAATGCTAAAAAAGAGATTTATACGCCTTTTGCTTTAAACAAAGTAATCGAGGAAGTTTTTATTATTGGGATAAATTGGAGGGGTTTACTGTTTCTCAATTGTATATCATGTTTCCCAAAAAATAAGACCTTGATGGAAAATAAGCACGCTTTAAAGCTAGAGATCAAAACTGCCAACCAATCAGGGTACCCTCCCTTCCCCTGCCTTACAGAGTAGGCATGAGCAAAAGAATAGTGTTGGCAGGTGGGACAAACATAGGCTAATTGACAATGACATTTTTGATCTTCAGTTTTTGAGGCTTATTATTTTCTGGGAGGGTCTTATTTCCAGGAAAGGAAGATAGTTGGATCTCTAAGGGCTCTACCCTAGGATTTGATGAATTATGGTGGGTCTAAGGTGATGGAGAGGTCTAACCAGAAAACAAAAATGTAATGCCAAAAACCAAAAACAAAAAGAGAAGACACTGGTAGCACTTGTTTCAACAGATGTCTGGTAGTGCAATTGGGTCTCATGGAGGATGCTTCAGAAATCAACATGCTTGCATCCTTCTGCAGGGGACCTCCTCTGAAGGATCCGAGATGTAGTCTCCCTCTTTCCATCGGACATGCATCATGCCATAGTAAGCTACCTGAAAATCCCAGCAACTTCACCATTAGTTTCTTTTCTAAAATTGGGTGAAAATTTGAACCTGACAGTCTGAAAAGACAGAAATTTATCTTCTATTGCAATACTATTAGGCCCAATATGAAATGGAAAATAGTGAGTGGTGAATACAGAATGGCAGGCTAAATTGCAATACTTTGCTTAGATATTCTTCACAAAAGGCAAAGAAGGTGGAGTGTTCAGGTTTTTTGATCTCTTAATCTCTGTAATTCTGAAGAACTACTGTCCTTAAAGAAGTCTCTAAGGAAGAGGAAATTGATATCTTTGATGATCCTGTCTTCAAATAAACACCTTTCAGGGAAATATGGCTTGTTCCCACCTATTTAGTGAAAACAAAACACACACAAAGGAAGTCTCCACAGAGTCCTTCTGATAGTCCTTAGACCAGTAACTCCACCCCATTATCCTCAAGTGACTCATAAGCTGTACCAGAGGCTAGCTCCCCAGAAACCTAGTATTCTTCAGCTCTCTCTCAGTACTGCTCAGACAGCTTTTAGCCCTGAAGGCCGTACTCAGAGTAGAGATTCTTACTCTTCCAACCCATAGCTCATCCTGTCCCTAGGAGAGGCACCAAAAATAGAAGGGGACTGCTTAAGTTCAAGTTCTTTTTTTCAGTTGCAGATACCCAACAAAGCAAAGAATGATTAGGTCAAATTTCTGGTGATGCTGGTAGGTTTGTAGATGGGATTCAAACTTTGATCCATGTTTTTGACATATCGTGGTGAACAGTCCAACTTGTCTTTGTCACTTGCTGTACTTAAAATTTAAAAAAAAGAATCATAGAAGAGACTAGAAGATATGCAGCTGAATAACATGCTGCAGTAAGAGAAGGAAATCATCCTGGAGAGATTATTGTCCCTCATAGTACCAAACCGGGAGTGTAATAATGGGGCTGGACTATACATGAGGTCTAAAATTATTGCTTCTTTTATCATATGAATAAAATGATGCATTAAGTAACATACTAATTATGAAAAGTTGAGAGAGACTACACAGGAAAAAGAAGAAATCCAGCTATATTTTAAAGCTGATTTAGTGGAAGCTTTCCACAGCATACAAACCTAGATCCATATTCCAAGGACAAAGGTACAACATTTTAGTAGTCAGTTAGACACAGATCTTGGGCACAAATTTTAAAACTTTAGATAGGCTTTTAGACTCCAGTAACCTAGTTGATGAACAGAGACATTTTTGTGTGTAACAATTGTGATCTAGATGAGGATGAAAGAAATTCCAAGACAAAATTAGTTCTGTCACAATTGTTAATGATTTTAAGCACACCCACATCAACCAAAGCCAATCAGGGAAAACCAAAAGCTAATCAGAGAAACAGTCCCTAATTTAAATAGAAGGACACTGGGCACATGACTTTACCATGTGACTGCCTAGGCCCTGCTTCATATGTAAGGTGGCCAGTGTGTCTGACTCATGGAACTGGAAGATTGACTCTCGCTGCTCTTGGATAGGGAAAGTATGACCCAAAACTCTGAACTCTCAATCTGATGAAGAGGACAGAAGGGGCTTGGAGTGATTGACAGTCCTTTTGTCCACAAATGTGTCTTTCTCCTTGAGGAGCCCTGGTTGAAACCAAATGCCATGGACAAACCTATTTAATTGTTGTTTAATATAGTGGTGGTTTACTCTGTTTTAAATGCTTTCCCTGGAAAACCATCCTTTAGATGTATAGCCATCTCTGTAGTCAAGGGGACCCCCAATTGGAGCTTATTTATACCTGCTCTAATATGTCAGTTCAAAGACCAAGTGTGCAAACATTAGCTTTTAATTGTCCCATGCTGTTCTACTCCCTTGCAAGGAAGTGATTTGCTAGCAAAATTGGGCACAATTCTTAAACTCTAGAAAAAGTCAAAGAAAAGGTCAGAGCATATTTTACCCACTGAGAATACACCAGGCTTCCCTGAACTAATTAGCCACAGGTAGATCCTGATGCATGGCATACATAGGAGGGCAAATTCAACAGTGTTAGTAGTTATGAAATAAAAGGATCTCAGTCAATTTTCCAACTGCAATATCCAATCAAATAAAGAAAAACCTATAAATGTCTCCAGGCTCTCATAGGCAGGATTCTCAAGCATAGCCTTCTCTGGCCTTGCCAATCACCTTGAAGTACTTCCATTCTCCTTAAAATAAAGCCTCAAGGAAAACATAGTCTTGTACAAGACCTCTGCCTTATGAATGAGGCTGCAATCTTAATCCACTTTCTAGGGGCAGA